>RPOG01004554.1:0-43079 GCA_008086565.1 Thalassoma bifasciatum | reverse complement strand
AACAGTTTTTCTCAATCCAGTAGCGCTCCTTTAGGATGTGTAGGAACAAGAGCTTCTCATCATGGATGTTCAGCCCACAAATCTGCAGCATCTGTCATACGCTATTATGTCAATATGAAGCAAAATCTCTGAGGAAAGTTTTCAGCACCTTGTTCAAACCATGACACCAAGATTTAAGACAGGGGTTCAAAGCTGGTGGAAGTAAGGTGGACCTTAACATTAAAACAGTTTACCAAAAAGAATAATAGGAATAACACCAGTAAATACTCAGAACCATTTAGCTTTATTTTGAAACTTTCAGTGTTGATTATATCATGTTAAACTTCAAAAGTCTGTTGCCTGTAATTTCTTAAATGTGAGTATAAAGTATAAAGTGGCCATATAGTGCAAAACATGAGCAATAAACAGCTATGCCTTTTTTGAACTGCTGGATGAGCTAAGGGCTGATGTGGATCCAGTCACAAAAAGGAGTCATGCCATAGCTCATGTGGAAAAACTTCTTTCAGCACTGCATTTGCTTTCGTCTAAATCATCCCAGCACAGTTAGTGGCAGTGTCTCCCAGAATATAATTTCCTTGGTAAATGACTCAAAAGAGGTTTTTTTTCTTTAACTATTATTTAACCAAGACAAAAAAAACACAAATGACTTTAGACATTATGTTGTGTTTTGGATCAAACAAAATTGAACATTAGCTGCCACCAGAGAACTTAAAAACCATAGACTATTTATAATCGTGCTTCAAACTGTGTCTATTTCTTATTTCCACCACTGAAATTTCCAACTCCATAGCTGCAAACTTCATTTTTCATTTACAGCGGCTCTGCTCTCCCAAACTCTCCAAGGAGACAGGCTACTACAAATGCAAAGTCATCATTCAAATAGGGTGGTCTGCAGCAGTGTTATCAGCTGTGCAAGCTATCATAGTAGATCACGAATAGCATGAGCAATTGTTTAGTTTGCACACATAATTTAGCACTAATTATTTGGGAGCTAGAGTAGATCAGGCCCTAAGAGTTTTATTCTCACCTCCTTGTGAGTCTTTGGTGACTCTAACTTCAGCTGTGGCACTCACGGAGTAGATCCCAGTGTAAGCATTACAGGTGTATGTCCCCTCGTCTGGAGGCTTCACGTTGTTCAGGATCAGACTGCCGTCAGCCGAGGTGAGGATGTTACGACCGTCAGGACGCACCGGGATGCCGTTTCTGCAAGGAAATGGGGGACGGCAAAAAGTCAGATACGTTTCATACACTCTGGGTACAAAAAATTTGAAGAAACTGAAAGGTGTATTTGTGAAAGACAAATGTGTGCATTTAAAATAACCCTACAGAGAAGGATGACTTTCTGCAGATTGAAACTACTAATATCTTTCATTCACAGTTAGAATGACGACAGATCAACTGTTAGAGAAAGCACGCTCAATTCCCACAAACCTGTTTTTAATTTGAAGAAAGCCACAGAAAACAGCCATGCTTTACTTTTTTTTAGTGTCTCTCTAAGGTACAGCAGTCTGAGATTCACTCTGAAGGTTCCACAAAATCACACTTAAACACAAGTATTTGTAGTCACAATGACCTCTTTGCTTCATTTTTACCAAAAGGTTTGATTCAGTCTTTTAAATGCAGGTTGTGAAACTCAACTTTCATTATGAGCATACTACTTTCTTTGAATGAGTTAAAATGATCAATTAAAGTAAATGCAGTGAGAAATATCCATGGTCCAGTGGCTTTAAATGTCTCAATGCTCAAAAACTCTGGACACTGGAAGGCCCCCTCATGAAATCTTAAATACTTCTGTATTTTTGCATTTATAACTTAGCATCCAGCCAGCATTGAGTCTAACAGGACGACTGGGCTCTTGATGGAGCTGCGAGCTCTCACCTGGACCAGCCGATGTTGACGTTGTCTCATGACACCACACAGGAGACACACTTCAGACACCAGGATGTTATTAGGAGCTGTGGTGATTTTCAGGTCAGCTGGAAAGTCACAACATAAAGAAATGTTATCTCAGAAATCCTTCGACCTGAAACACTATCTAAGCACACAGATACACCGACCTCTGCTGGTCATATGATATATGGAGTGCAATAACATGAGCAAACATCTCTAGTAATCACAGTGTGCTAATGAGCATACTAAACGCGTAAAACTAACTTGGCACTTTGAGCTGCAGTTGTCTCTGCTCTAGCTGCTGCTGGGTGGAGGCTGTGCAGGTGAAGACGCCTGAGTCATCTGATCTCAGAGGTCCAATTACGAGTGTGCCGTCTGAGTTTTGAGCATATCTGAAAGAAGGCAGAACAAAAAGATGATGTCTACGTTAGGGTGACCATATTCTGCTTCTCTGAAAAGAGGACTCCCCCCCACACACACACCCACACACACATTTTTAGGGGTTTTGCATGGGTCAGGGGGCTTTCTGTGCTTCTAACTCAGTTAAACAAATATTCTGAATTCCCCAGAAAGAACACTTTACCTGGATATACTGAGAAATAGCCCAGAATAGTTCTGTAGCAACACAAGTATTCAGATGTTTAACAAAATAAGAAATCATCACCTCTCTTAAGTCTGACACTTACACCTTAGTTAGGAAAAGTGAGGTAGAGAACCATTCTTCAAAATAACCTCCCAATTATCAAATACATAAAAATAGAAATAATGCCTCAAAATATTAAACAAAAAGAAAAAAGAGAGGTAGCCTATTCTTCAATGTTTTGTTGTGGTGATATGGGCTTGCAGATCGTTGGAACCATTATTAGCCACAGAGACATAAGTTCCAGCTTTGCAGACTGTAATTTTAATTTAAGACTAATGCTTTCTTCTTTTTTATTTACTAAAACAACAACAAAAAAAACCTTATTGAGTTTTTGTTGACTAAAACTGGACTTAAACTATTACATATAGAAATGACTAAAATGTGACTAAAACTAATACGCATTTTCGTCCAAAAGACTAAAACTAAGACGCAGACTGCGCGGAGTGTGTGCGAGTAGAACAAAACTAAGAAGGAAACTTAAACGTTGTCGCGTTTGATAGAGTCCTCTTTTCACAGAAACAGAACATGGTCACCCTAGTTTATCACGCTACAAATATTTTCGTTTTATTTTTAATTTACTTTTTTAATTTTTCAATTTCAAATTATAGCATCCCCCCCCCCCCCAATTATCTAAGGCTGCGGGTGATGATGACGTAATGGGAATAATTTTCAAAAAAGTATTTATTTTATTTTTAATAAAAAAGTTAAAGTCATTCTTTTTGAGCTGAAGTTTAACTACAGATTGAAAAACAATCACATTAAATACATTAATTTCCGCGAAGTCGATGATTTAACGCGTTTATTTGACCTTACGTACCGAAATCACGCGCTGAAACCATGGCAACATGTGACGTGACCCCTCGGCCCAGGTTACTTTCACGTTCCAAACTCGCATCTTTTCACTTGCGAAAACAATTTTGACTGCTGTCAGCCCTGTTGCAAAGCTCTCTGCGAAAAGAAGATATTTTGGAAAAGCTTGAATGTTCAGCTGAAATCGGACTCCCGGACACCTGAGAAGAAGAACACCTGAGAAGAAGAACACCTGAGAAGAAGAACACCTGCGACCACCTTCTGGATTAAAGGACTTCCAGCGGATAGATGGCTTCCCCCGGACCCCGCGCGGACCCCCGGCCTCAGCGGACTGCGGTCAAGCGAAGGCCCACCGACTGTGCTAGTGAGACATCCTTTCATATACATAATAAAATGACTTTTAGTCTTTAATTCACTTGTTTAAGGCTATTTCCTGAAGGTTTGGCTCATTTATGTTGGATGATGCTTTTAAAGTCAGTAGATGAAAATTTGCTAATGCTAACAGGTTTTGAGGACATGGTTTCACTTCAAGTTGACTCGATATAAAATGGTTTTTCATGTCAGGAACTTTACGATTTTAATTTAAGTACAATATAATAAAACCACAAATATGACCTCACTAGAAAAAAGTCCTAAAAAAAAAGTCTAGTTTCTTAAATTTGCCATCAAAATGCAATAATCAAGGAAAGCTAATTAGCATTTAATGAACGATGCTAAAATATGTTTGGAGGATTTTTTATTTGGTGCACTTTGAAGACTGATGGAAGAGTTTATTTTACCCTTTAAGATGTTCAAACTTAATTAATTATGATCACAAATGTGCACTGGATGGAAAAAAATTCCAATTATAGCCTGCTATATAAAATTTCTTAACTTAGCCACCAAAATTCAATAATCAAAGTAGGCTATTGGGCCAATTCTTTTATTGATGCTTAAAATATGTTTGGATTTCTTAATTGTTTGCACTTGTCAGACTGTTCGTAAAGTTGAGTTAACCTGTTTTGCTGTTGGAATATAATAAAATAAGACCACAAATATGCCATTACTTGAGAACAAGCCCCAATTGTAGTCTGTGATTAAAAATTAATTTAATAAGCTGCAAAAATGCAATTCTCAAAGATGACATATGAGGCTTTTTTTTAAATGATGCTTAAGTATGTTCAGAGATTTTATATTTGGTGCACTTTGAGGATTGATGGAAGAGTTTATTTTACCCTTTAAGCTGTTCAAATATTGTAAAATGAGATCACAAATGTTCACTGACTAGAAAACAATTCCAATAATAGCCTGCCATATAAGCCATCAAATTTCAATAGACAAAGTCGGGTAATGGGCCAATTATTTGAATGATGCTTGAATATGTTTGGAGTTTTTATTGTTTGCACTTGTTAGACTGTTTGTAATGCTCAGTTTACCTTTTTAGCTGTTGGAATGTCATAGAATAAGATCACAAATGTGCACTGACTAGAAAAGAAAGCCCCAATTGTAGTGTGTGATTAAAAATTTCTTGAATTAGCTGTACAAATGTAATAAGCATAGATGGCATATAAGGCATTTTTTAAATGATGCTAAAGTATGTTTGGAGGAGTTTGTGTTTTTGCAATTTGGAGACTGTTTTGAGAGTTTATTTTACCCACTAAGTTGTTAAAACATTATGAAATAAGACCAAAAAGGGCAATCTGACTAGAAAACAATTCCAATTATAGTCTGTCATGTACATTTTTGCAAATAGCCATCAAAATTCATTAATCAAAGTTAGCCAATGGGCCATTTAAAACAAATAAAAATGCTTATAAATTGTTTGGAGACTTTATTGTTTGCACTTGTTAGACTGTTTGTGATGTTTAGTTTACCTGTTGAGCTGTTAGGACATCAGAAAATAAGACCACCCATGTGCACTGACTAGAAAACAAGCCCTGGTTGTAGTCTGTGATTAAATATTAATTTAATTAGCTGCTAAAATGCAATACTCAAATATGCGTATGAGGTATTTTTCAAATGATGCTAAAGTATGTCTAGAGATTTTATATTTTTTGCACTTTGAAGACTGATTGGAAGAGTTTATTTTAACTATTAATCTGTTCAAACTTCATAAATTATGATCACAAATGTGAACTGACTAGAAAACAATTCCAATTATAGCTTGCTTTATAATATTTCTTAAATGAGCCACCAAAATTCAATAATCAAAGAAGGCTAATGGGCCAATTCTTTGATTGATGCTTAAAATATGTTTTTATTTTTTATTTTTTTGCACTTGTTAGACTGTTTGTGATGTTGGGTTTAGCTGTTTAGCTGTTGGAATATAATTAAATAAGACCAGGAATGTGCACTTACCAGAAAACAAGCCCAAAATGTGGTCTGTGATTAAATATTTATTTTATAGCTGTGAAAATGTAATAATCAAAGGTGGCATATGAGGCATTTTTTAAATGATACTAAAGTAGGTTTAGAGATTTTATATTTCGTGCACTTTGAAGACTGCTGAAAGAGTTTATTTTACCTATGTAGCTGTTCAAATAATATAAAATAAGATCATAAATGTGCACTGGATGGAAAAAAAACCCAATTATAGCCTGCTATATAATATTTCTGAACTTAGCCACCAAAATTCAATAACCAAAGTAGGCTAATGGGCCAATTCTTTGATTATTGCTACAACTGGATTTTTTTATTGTTTGCACATTGTTAGACTGTTTGTAATGTTGAGTTAACCTGTTGAGCTGATCAAGCTTCATAAAATACGATCACAAATGTGCACTTACTTGAAATCAAGCACCAATTGTAGTCTGTGATTAAAAATGTCTTTAACTAGCTGTGAAAATGTAACACTCAAAGGTGGCATATGAGGCATTTTTAAATGATGAGAAAGTTTGTTTGGAAGATATTTTATTTGGTGCTTTGGAGACTCTTTAAAGAGTGTATTTTATCTATTTAGCTGTTCAAATATTATGAAATAAGACTCAGAAATAGCCCTGACTAGAAATCAATTCTGATTATAGTCTGCCATTTAAATTAATTTAATTATAGTTCAAAATTCATTAATCAAAGTAGAGTAATGGGGAATTTTTTAAAAAGATGCTTATAATTTGTTTGGAGTTTGAATTGTTTGCACTTGTTAGACTGTTTGTAATGTTAAGTTAACCCGTTGAGCTGTTAGTACATCAGAAAATAAGACCACAAAGTTGCACTGACTAGAAAACAAGCCCTGGTTGTAGTCGGTGATTAAAAATTAATTTAATTAGCTGCAAAAATGCAATACTCAAATATGGCATATGAGGTATTTTTTAAATGATGCTAAAGTATGTTTAGAGATTTTATATTTTTTGCACTTTGAAGACTGATGGAAGAGTTTATATTACCCATTAAGCTGTTCAAACTTCATAAATTATGATCACAAATGTGCACTGACTAGAAAACTATTCCAATTGGAGCTTGCTTTATAATATTTCTTAAATGAGCCACCAAAATTCAATAATCAAAGGAGGCTAATGGGCCAATTCTTTGATTGATGCTTAAAATATGTTTGGATTTTTTATTGTCTGCACTTGTTAGACTGTTTGTGATGTTTAGTTTAGCTGTTTAGCTGTTGGAATATAATGAAATAAGGCCAGGAATGTGCACTAACCTAAAATCAAGTCCCAAATGTGGTCTGTGATTAAAAATTTATTTCATAGCTGTGAAAATGTAATAATCAAAGGTGGCATTTGAGGCATTTTTTAAATGATGCTAAAGTAGGTTTAGGGATTTTATATTTTGTGCACTTTGAAGACTGCTGAAAGAGTTTATTTTACCTATGTAGCTGTTCAAACAATATAAGATAAGATCATAAATGTGCACTGAATAGACAAAAAACCCCAATTATAGCCTGCTATATAATATTTCTTAACTTAGCCACCAAAATTCAATGCTGGAAGAGATTTTTTTAATCCATTAAGCTGTTTAAACAATATAAAATTAGATCACAAATGTTCACTGGATGGAAAAAAATTCCAATTATAGACTGCTATATAAAATTTCTTCAATTTGCCACCAAAATTCAATAATCAAAGTAGGCTATTGGGCCAATTCTTTTATTGATGCTTAAAATATGTTTGGATTTCTTAATTGTTTGCACTTGTCAGACTGTTCGTAAAGTTGAGTTTACCTGTTTTGCTGTTGGAATATAATAAAATAAGACCACAAATATGCCATTTCTTGAGAACAAGCCCCAATTGTAGTCTGTGATTAAAAATTAATTTAATAAGCTGCACAAAAGCAATACTCAAAGATGACATATGAGGCATTTTTTTAAATGATGCTTAAGTATGTTCAGAGATTTTATATTTTGTGCACTTTGAGGTTTGATGGAAGAGTTTATTTTACCCTTTAAGCTGTTCAAATATTGTAAAATGAGATCACAAATGTTCACTGACTAGAAAACAATTCCAATAATAGCCTGCCATATAAGCCATCAAATTTCAATAGACAAAGTCGGGTAATGGGCCAATTATTTGAATGATGCTTGAATATGTTTGGAGTTTTTATTGTTTGCACTTGTTAGACTGTTTGTAATGCTGAGTTTACCTTTTTAGCTGTTGGAATGTCATAAAATAAGATCACAAATGTGCACTGACTAGAAAAGAAAGCCCCAATCGTAGTCTGTGATTAAAAATTTCTTGAATTAGCTGTACAAATGTATTCAGCTGTACATTATGTATTCAATAATGAAAGTCAGGTAATGAGCCAA
This sequence comes from Thalassoma bifasciatum, assembly GCA_008086565.1. Classification (NCBI taxonomy): domain Eukaryota; kingdom Metazoa; phylum Chordata; class Actinopteri; order Labriformes; family Labridae; genus Thalassoma; species Thalassoma bifasciatum. The sequence continues at coordinate 35,007 of RPOG01004554.1, read as the reverse complement.
TTTTTGAATGATGCTGAAAATATGTTTTGATTTTTTATTGTTTGCACTTGTTAGCCTGGTTTTGATGTTTAGTTTACCTTTTAAGCTGTTGGAATATAATACAATAGGACCACAAATGTGTACTGACTAGAAAACAAGCTCCAATTGTGGTCTGTGATTAAAAATTCGTTAAATTAACTGTGAAAATGTAATAATCAAAGGTGGCAGATAAGGCTTTTATTAAATGATGCTAAAGTATGTTTGGAGGAGTTTGTGTTATTTGCAATTTGGAGACTGTTTTGAGAGTTTATTTTACCCACTAAGTTGTTAAAACATTATGAAATAAGACCAATAAGGGCACTCAGACTAGAAAACAATTCCAATTATAGTCTGTCATGTACATTTTTGCAAATAGCCATCAAAATTCATTAATCAAAGTAAGCCAATGGGCCATTTAAAACAAATAAAAATGCTTATAAATTGTTTGGAGACTTTATTGTTTGCACTTGTTAGACTGTTTGTGATGTTTAGTTTACCTGTTGAGCTGTTAGGACATCAGAAAATAAGACCACAAATGTGCACTGACTAGAAAACAAGCCCTGGTTGTAGTCTGTGATTAAATATTAATTTAATTAGCTGCTAAAATGCAATACTCAAATATGGTGTATGAGGTATTTTTCAAATGATGCTAAAGTATGTCTAGAGATTTTATATTTTTTGCACTTTGAAGACTGATTGGAAGAGTTTATTTTAACTATTAATCTGTTCAAACTTCATAAATTATGATCACAAATGTGAACTGACTAGAAAACAATTCCAATTATAGCTTGCTTTATAATATTTCTTAAATGAGCCAACAAAATTCAATAATCAAAGAAGGCTAATGGGCCAATTCTTTGATTGATGCTTAAAATATGTTTGGATTTTTTATTGTCTGCACTTGTTAGACTGTTTGTGATGTTTAGTTTAGCTGTCTAGCTGTTGGAATATAATGAAATAAGGCCAGGAATGTGCACTAACCTAAAATCAAGTCCCAAATGTGGTCTGTGATTAAAAATTTATTTCATAGCTGTGAAAATGTAATAATCAAAGGTGGCATTTGAGGCATTTTTTAAATGATGCTAAAGTAGGTTTAGAGATTTTATATTTTGTGCACTTTGAAGACTGCTGAAAGAGTTTATTTTACCTATGTAGCTGTTCAAACAATATAAGATAAGATCATAAATGTGCACTGAATAGACAAAAAACCCCAATTATAGCCTGCTATATAATATTTCTTAACTTAGCCACCAAAATTCAATGCTGGAAGAGATTTTTTTAATCCATTAAGCTGTTTAAACAATATAAAATTAGATCACAAATGTTCACTGGATGGAAAAAAATTCCAATTATAGACTGCTATATAAAATTTCTTCAATTTGCCACCAAAATTCAATAATCAAAGTAGGCTATTGGGCCAATTCTTTTATTGATGCTTAAAATATGTTTGGATTTCTTAATTGTTTGCACTTGTCAGACTGTTCGTAAAGTTGAGTTAACCTGTTTTGCTGTTGGAATATAATAAAATAAGACCACAAATATGCCATTACTTGAGAACAAGCCCCAATTGTAGTCTGTGATTAAAAATTAATTTAATAAGCTGCAAAAATGCGATACTCAAAGATGACATATGAGGCATTTTTTTAAATGATGCTTAAGTATGTTCAGAGATTTTATATTTTGTGCACTTTGAGGATTGATGGAAGAGTTTATTTTACCCTTTAAGCTGTTCAAATATTGTAAAATGAGATCACAAATGTTCACTGACTAGAAAAAAATTCCAATAATAGCCTGCCATATAAGCCATCAAATTTCAATAGACAAAGTCGGGTAATGGGCCAATTATTTGAATGATGCTTGAATATGTTTGGAGTTTTTATTGTTTGCACTTGTTAGACTGTTTGTAATGCTGAGTTTACCTTTTTAGCTGTTGGAATGTCATAAAATAAGATCACAAATGTGCACTGACTAGAAAAGAAAGCCCCAATCGTAGTCTGTGATTAAAAATTTCTTGAATTAGCTGTACAAATGTATTCAGCTGTACATTATGTATTCAATAATGAAAGTCAGGTAATGAGCCAATTTTTGAATGATGCTGAAAATATGTTTTGATTTTTTATTGTTTGCACTTGTTAGCCTGGTTTTGATGTTTAGTTTACCTTTTAAGCTGTTGGAATATAATTCAATAAGACCACAAATGTGTACTGACTAGAAAACAAGCTCCAATTGTGGTCTGTGATTAAAAATTCGTTAAATTAACTGTGAAAATGTAATAATCAAAGGTGGCAGATAAGGCTTTTATTAAATGATGCTAAAGTATGTTTGGAGGAGTTTGTGTTTTTGCAATTTGGAGACTGTTTTGAGAGTTTATTTTACCCACTAAGTTGTTAAAACATTATGAAATAAGACCAATAAGGGCACTCAGACTAGAAAACAATTCCAATTATAGTCTGCAATGTACATTTTTGCAAATAGCCATCAAAATTCATTAATCAAAGTAAGCCAATGGGCCATTTAAAAAACAAAAAAAAAGATGCTTATAATTTGTTTGGAGACTTTTTTGGAGAAAAAAACCCCAATTATAGCCTGCCATATGATATTTCTTAACTTAGCCACCAAAATCCAATAATCAAAGTAGGATAATGGGACAATTCTTTGATTATTGCTACAACTGGATTTTTTTATTGTTTGCACTTGTCAGACTGTTTGTGATGTTGAGTTTACCTGTTGAGCTGATCAAACTTCATAGAATAAGATCACACATGTGCACTAACTAGAAAACAAGCACCAATTGTGGTCTGTGATTAAAAATGTCTTTAACTAGCTGTGAAAATGTAACACTCAAAGGTGGCATATGAGGCATTTTTAAATGATGTGAAAGTTTGTTTGGAGGATTTTTTATTTGGTGCTTTGGAGACTTTTTAAAGGGTTTATTTTATCTATTTAGCTGTTCAAATATTATGAAATAAGACTCAAAAATACCACTGACTAGAAATTAATTCTGATTATAGTCTGCCATTGAAATTTATTTAATTAATGTTCAAAATGCATTAATCAAAGTAGAGTAATGGGAAATTTTTTAAAAAGATGCTTATAATTTGTTTGGAGTTTGAATTGTTTGCACTTGTTGGACTGTTTGTGATGTATAGTTAACCTGTTGAGCTGTTGGAATATAATAAAATAAGATCACACATGTGCACTGACTAGAAAACAAGCCCTAGTTTTAGTCTGTGATTAAAAATTAATTTAATGAGCTGCAAAAATGCAATACTCAAATATGACATATGAGGTATTTTTAAATGATGCTAAAGTAGGTTTAGAGTTTTTTTATTTTGTGCACTTTGAAGACAGCTGGAAGAGATTTTTTCACCCATTAAGCTGTTTAAACATTATAATATAAGATCACAAATGTGCACTGGATAGAAAAAAATTCCAATTATAGCCTGCTATATAAAATGTCTTATATAAGCCACCAAAATTCAATTATCCAAGTAGTGTATTGGGCCAATTCTTTAAATATTGCGAAAAATATGTTTGGATTTCTTAATTGTTTGCACTTGTTAGACTGTTCATAAAGTTGTGTTAACCTGTTTTGCTGTTGGAATATAATAAAATAAGACCACAAATGTGCACTGACTAGAAAACAAGCCCCAATTGTTGTCTGTGATCAAAAATTTCTTGAATTAGCTGTGAAAGTGTAATAAGCAAAGATGGCAGATAGGCATTTTTTTAAATAATGCTAAAGTATGTTTAGAGTTGTTGTTGCACTTTGGAGACTGTTCGGAGAGTTTATTTTACCCACTAAGCTTTTCAAAAATTATGAAATAAGACCAAAAAAGGTGCTCAGACTAGAAAACAATTCCATTTATAGTCTGCCATTTAAATTTTTCAAATAGCCATCAAAATGCAATAATTGAAAAGGCAAATGGACCTTTTGTTTTTGAATGATGCTTAAGTATGTTTGGAGTTTCTATTGTTTGCACTTGTTAGACTGTCCGGAGTCTTTAGTTTACCTGTTGAGCCGTTGGAACATCATGAAACAAAACCACATAATGTGCACTGACTAGAAAGAAAAGTCCCAGTTATAGTCTGTGATATAAAGTTCTTTATAATTAGATGTAAAAATGCAGAAAGCACTTATTCGGAGAAAAACTTACTACGATTTTCACACAAACCTCAACAATAACAACCTTAAACTCTAACATCCTCTCACATAAACTGGACAAAACGAAAGGTTTTCGTTGTTCGTCTCCGTTTTACTGTTTACACGTGACTGATCAGGAATGATTTTAGGTTTCTTCGTCTAAAGTTCAAATAGCTGTAAAAATCCAATCATCAATGGTGGCAAAGGAGAATTTTTTAAACGATGCTTGAATATGTTTGGAGTTTTTTTATTGTTTGCCCCTTGGAGACTGTCAGTGTAACATCATGGAATAATATTGCAAATGTTCAATGACAAGAAAGCAAGTCCTTAATAGAGTCTGAACCTTTCAACTTTCTTTGATTAGCTGAAAACATGCAATAATCAAAGATGTAGAATGAGCCGTTTTCTAAATGATGCTAAAATACGTTTGGAGATTGTTCGTGTTTGAACATCATGGTATAAAATCACAAATGTGCACTGGCTAGAAAACAATTGCAATCATAGTCTGCATTATAAAATTTCTTCAAATAGGTTTAAAAATGCAATTATCAAAGAAAGCACATGAGACTTTTTTGAATGATCGAACTTATACAAACCTACACAAACAACAAAAAACGAGAAACCTCTACAACTCTCTCAAATAAACTGGTCAAACCCACAAACTTGTTATATTTTATTCTAGTGTTTACAAGAGACTGTCCTTTTGTTCAGGAATTATTTCAGACGTACATAGTTTAAAGAAGTTAATCGACATTTGTACAGTATTTGTTTCTATTTTTTATGAGTTTTTTTTTTTTTTTTTAAATAATGCTAAAATCTGTTTAGAGTAGTTTTTGGTTATGCACTTAAGAGACTTTTAGGAGAGTTGATCTGACTTCCATGGGGGTTTGAACATCATCAAATAAGATCACAAATGTTAACCTTCAAGTAAACAAGGTCTCAATAAAGTCTGACATCTAAATGCTGAATCTAAATGTTAAATTTAAGTGTCATTTCTAAATCTAAATGCTTAATCTCAATCTTAATGTTAAAGCTAAATCTTAATGTTAATTCTAAATCTAAATGCTAGATCTAAATAAGTAATCCTAATCTAAATGTGAAAACTAAATCTAAACCTAAATGCTTCATCTAGATGCTATATCTGAACCTACATGTTCTTAATTAATCTAAATGTTAAATCTCAAATTAAATGCTAAATGCTCATTCTCAATCTAAACACTAAATCTAAATGTTAAATGTAAATTTTAATGTAAATTCTAAATCCAAATGCTTGATCCTTATCTTTATGTTAAATCTAAATTTAAATATTACATCTAAATCAAAAGGCTAAACCCCAATGCTTATTCTAAATCTAAATATTAATTCTCAATATAAATGCTTAATCTTAGTCTTAATGTTAATCTTAATGTTAAATCTAAATGTAAATCTAAATGCCAAATATAAATTCTTATTCTAAATCTTAATGCTTATTCTAAATCTAAATGTTAATTCTCAATATAAATGCTCAATCTTAATCTTAATGTCAAATCTAAATCTAAATGTAAATCTATATGCCAAATATAAATGCTAAATTTAAATCTTAATGCTTAATCTAAATCTAAATGCTTAATCTAAATCTAAATGCTTAATCTAAATCTAAATGCTAAATCTAAATGCTAAATCTTAATCTAAGTGTTCATTAATTATGCAAAGTAGGCAGGTTAGCCCCTGTTCTACACACCCCTTGCAATATGTAGGACCATGCAGCCCCGCCCACCCAATGGACTGCTTCTCATTGGGTGATCCGATGTAATGCAAGTGTTGTGGAAAACAGGTGCCAACAGCCTACTTAGCATAATTTTTGAATATTAAGCTTTACACTTAGCAAGTGATTTAAGATTTAGATTTAGATTTAACATTTAGATTTAGATTTAACATTAAGATTCAGATTTAGGTTTAGATTAAACATTTAGATTTAGATTTAACATTTAGATTTAGATTTGATATTTAGATTTAGCATTTAGATTTAGATTTAGATTTAGCATTTAGATTTAGCATTTAGATTTACATTTATCTTTTATGTGTGCAAATTTTAATAAGTATATAGATCTTTCTGTTTTGCATGAATTTCTGTTTTAAATGAAAGAAAATCAAGCTAAATGTGAGAAAAGTGAACTTAATGTTCACAAAGTATTGCCTATTTAACAGTGACTGAATTTTTTTACATTCAGCGCTCCATAGCTGTAAACATGCAATTATCAAATATGAGGAATGAGCTTTTTTTTTAATGATGCTTAAATATTTTGGAGACTTTTATTATTTTCACTCATTTGACTGTTTGGATAGTTAATAGTTTACCTGTTTAACTGATTAAACACAATGAAACAAAATCACAAATGTGAACTGAAAAAAAAATCCGATTATAGTCTGCAATATAAAACTTCTTCAATTAGCTGTCCAAATGCAATAATCAACGAAGGTATATAGGCCTTTTTTTAAATAATGCTAAAATACGTTTGGAGATTTTTTTATTGTTTGTACTTGTTAGACTGTTCGAAGGTTTTATTTGACCTGTTTGATTTTAGAAAGAATTTTGAAGAAGTAGCAAATGTGCAAAGACTTTAAAACAAGTCCTTATTAAAGTTTATTAGTATCAGATTTTTTCAAATAGCTGTAAAAATGCAACAATCAAAGATCATGAATGAGCCTTTTTTAAATATATTTGGAGCTTTTTATTGTTTGCATCTTGGAGACTTTTGTGAGAGTTTATCTTACCTGTTTGGCTGTTGAGTAGTTAGAAAATACAAAGATTATCACATTAAAAACAGATTAATAAACAATACATTAGAAGTTTTTGGCTGATTTATTTTGTATTTTGATCTTTAATGTGGAGAAAAGTGTTTGAAAAAATCAGCATGTTCCGGTCGATGAGGGTGTGTACGTACTAACTTCGAATATAACTATTCGGGAACGAAATTATACATACTATATTTAATACTATTCTTTTTTCTAAACCACACTTCTCCGTTTGTAGAACTAAGTCAAGCTGTATTTAACTTTTTCATGTGATCAATATGCAGCTTTACTCTCAATAGTTTCTTATTGAATCTTGTTTTTATAGATGTTCTAACATGCAGGTCTTCTGCAGTAACTGTGAATATGGGATTATTGAAGGAAAAAGCAAATATCACTTCTGTCTGACAAGTTTGTGTGTCACTCTCTTTAATAGATGAACATATTATTTAAACTTTGTGGTGTTTTTTTCTCTTTCTCAGGACACTTTCGACCTCCTGCTCTGACTGCAGCCAGTCTTTCTCCTCATCTGGCTCCACCCCCCAACCCTGTAGCTCCTCATCCTGTTGCTCCTCCTGCTGCAGCTCCTCCTTTTGCTCCTGCTGCCCTTCCTATTCCCTCTGCTGCTCTANCTCCTCCTCCTCCTACTGCTGCTCTTTCTGCGCTTGCTCCTCCTGCTGCTTCTAATGGTCTGTCAGTGAACCAGGGACCTGTCCCTGAGTCAGAGGTCGAGGACATGGAGGTTGAGTATTACGAACAAGGCAACTCCTTGTCTGAGGTTGAGGACATGGAGGTCGAGTTCAGTGTACCAGGTGACTTGAAGTCTGTGGAACAGGGTCTTGACTCTGGCTCCAAGACTGAGGGTCATCACTCCATGTCCAAGGACAAGACTCTTGGGCTGAAGTCCAAGGACAAGACTCTCGGGCTGAAGTCCAAGGACAAGGCTCCTGGGCTGAAGTCCAAGGACAAGGCTCCTGAGCTTGTGTCCAAGGACAAGGCTCTTGAGCTTGTGTCCAAGGACAAGGCTCCTGAGCTTGTGTCCAAGGACAAGGCTCCTGAGCTTGTGTCCATGGACAAGGCTCCTGAGGTTGTGTCCAAGGACAAGGCTCTTGAGCTGAACTCTAAGGACAAGGCTTGTGACCTTAAATCCAGGAATAAGGCTCCTAAACTCATGTCCAAGGGTAAAGCTCCTGAGCTTAAATCCAGGGACATGCAGGTTGAGGACCTTATAACCAGGTTTAAGGCTCTTAGCCTTGAGTCCAAGGACAAGGCTCCTGAACCTAAGTCCACGGACAAGTCTCTTGAACCTGTGTCCAAGGACAGGGCTCTTGAACTTATGTCTAAGGTCAAGGCTTGTGACCTTAAATCCAGGAATAAGGCTCCTGAACTCATGTCCGAGGGTAAAGCTTCTGAGCTTAAATCCAAGGATTTGCAGGTTGAGGACCTTATTACCAGGTTAAAGGCTCTAAGTCTTGAGTCCAAAGACAAGGCTCTTGAACCCAAGTCCAAGGACAAGTCTCTTGAACTTGTGTCCAAGGACAGGGCTTATTACCTTCATTCCAAGGATAAGGCTCATGAACTCATGTCCAAGGGTAAAGCTTCTGAGCTTAAATCCAAGGACATGCAAGTTCAGGACCTTATAACCAGGTTTGAGGGTCTTAGCCTTGTGTCCAAGGACAAGGCTCTTGAACCTAAGTCCAAGGACAAGGTTCTCAAGCTGATGTTCAAGGACAAGGTTCCTGAGCATGTGTCCAAGGACAGGGCTTTTGGGCTTGTGTCCAAGGACAAGGCTCCTGAGCCTAAGTCCAAGGACAAGGTTCCTGAGCTTGTGTCCAAGGACAAGGCTTCTGGGCTGAAGTCCAAGGACAAGGCTCTTGGGCTGAAGTCCATGGACAAGGCTTCTGGGCTGAAGTCCAAGGACAAGGCTCTTGGGCTGAAGTCCAAGGACAAGGCTCCTGAGCGTGTGTCCAAGGACAAGGCTCCTGAGCTTAAATCCAAAGACAAGGTTCCTGAGCTTGTGTTCAAGGACAAGGCTCCTGAGCTTGTGTCCAAGGACAAAGCTCCTGAGCTTGTGTCCAAGGACAAGGCTCCTGAGCTTGTGTCCAAGGACAAGGCTCTTGGGCTGAAGTCCACGGACAAGGCTCCTGAGCGTGTGTCCAAGGACAAGGCTCCTGAGGTTGTGTCCAAGGACAAGGTTCCTGAGCTTGTGTCCAAGGACAAGGTTCCTGAGCTTGTGTCCAAGGACAAGGCTCCTGAGCATGTGTCCAAGGACAGGGCTTTTGGGCTTGTGTCCAAGGACAAGGCTTCTGGGCTTAAATCCAAGGACAAGGCTCCTGAGCCTAAGTCCAAGGACAAGGTTCCTGAGCTTGTGTCCAAGGACAAGGTTCCTGAGCTTGTGTCCAAGGACAAGGCTCCTGAGCATGTGTCCAAGGACAGGGCTTTTGGGCTTGTGTCCAAGGACAAGGCTTCTGGGCTGAAGTCCAAGGACAAGGCTCTTGGGCTGACGTCCAAGGACAAGGCTCTGGAGCTTGTGTCCAAGGACAAGGCTCCTGGGCTGAAGTCCAAGGACAAGGCTCCTGAGCTGAAGTCCAAGGACAAGGCTCTGGAGCTGAAGTCCAAGGACAAGGCTCCTGAGCTGAAGTCCAAGGACAAGGCTCCTGAGCTGAAGTCCAAGGACAAGGCTCAACCCTTCCATTCTAAGGATGAGGGTAATGCTCCAGATGCCTCTCATTATGACTCAAAGGACTTGTTGGAGTTTTTGGAGTCTTTTGAGGAGCTGACGGATGAGATCCTTTATGGATCACCCTCTGACTTTGAAGAGGAGGAAGAGCCTTACAGTTCTGACACTGACCATTTGATGCTTATGCTCTGTGGACTTGCTGATGCTCCATCAACTTCTGGCTTTTCTTTCTCTCCTTCAAGCCACAGGGTCAGGGGGGAGAGTGATGATGAGGAGGAGCCAGCTGTGCAGAAGCGGAGTTGGGCCAGGGAGAGGAGCGCTGACTGATCCTGTCGTCTCCCAGGAACCATCACCCAACTGGATGGATTGGTGTATCCTTAGCTGTCCTTTGTGATCAACAGGATTGGTAACCCAGAAGACGTCAGGACATCTGGCAAAGTCTTCTAATTTGGACCCGTGTAGCGTCTGGCACCGGGACTTTTTATTTCTTTCTTTGTCTAAGGGAGATGGACCCTTTAAATTCTCACCTTTGCGTCTGGCTGGGTGAGCTANGAGGACGGGGAAGGTAAGAATGAGCTTTTAACATTAATACAATCACAAACTCAGATTACTGTGCAGAGATGTTTTCTTCTACTGTTCTTTTTTTCCTCCATGGACTCAACTCTGGTATCTGATCCTGAGGATTTACTCAGACTGTAGAAAAAGATTCTGCTGGAGGCTCATCTTATCACTTTGTGTCTTTAAAATGATCTGAGTTTTTGTTCTTTTATCTGACAGTACTCTACAGAAATCTGAGCCTTAAATGCTCAAAACACAATTAGTTACTGTTTGTTTATTATTTACGATGAAAAGTAGTGAATGTTTATGATGTGATTCTGTATTATCATTCAAAGAGTTTCTGTCAGTCTTACTAACCATTAAATATCTCTCTCTCTTCCCCCTGAGCGGCCGAGATTCACCGCAGATGGAGAAAGTAAGTATGAGCTCCTAACTTATAAACAAACACATAACAGCTGTTTATTTATGTGTCCTCACCTGTGTTTGACTTATGTTACTATGTCTTGGTGAGAACCGGCTTTAAAGCTTTAGCTTTTATTCACTGTTTTCCCTCAGAGTTTAGTCTTCCTACTAACCATCACCTTTCTCTTTTTGTGTCCCACTCAATCAGTGATTTCCTCTATTTATAGGATGAATAATCAATAATTAATAGATTATCCAATAATGACACATTTTACCCCTAAAGTGATCTGTGCGCTTCTTAACTGGACACAGAATAAACAGAGCTCAGGTTTTCTTCATGTGAAAGTGTTTGTGAAACAGGTTCAAAAATAAGTTAAAACTCTGTTACTGTTTATATTTTATTAGAGTTATTACAGCACATGTGCAGACACACAAACAGCTGTTAGAGCTGAATGACAGATGATCCTGATCAGCTGATGCTGTTTTAGATTAAAGTAATTTAGAATTCTACCAATACAGGTCAAAACAGTTTATCCATAAAAAAAGAAATGATGATCTAAAAAACTTTGGTTACCTATGAAACAACCGTAAAATATGGACAAAGATTTGGGTAGATTGAGTTTTTTATGTGTGTTCCTATTATTACAGACGAGCAGAATTATATTTCTGAAACATCAACATTAGTTTTGATTTCTGCAATTCTTGTTGTCCCCCTTTTTCAAATTTCTTTCGTGGTCATGTCCAAGTTGGGATTCAAACTGGTGACTTTCCTGATGTGAGGCAGAAATTAAATATGACAATTTATGTAATTTTTCCCTTTGTGTAAACTCTGCAAACCCAGCTTGAGCAGCATAAATATAACCAAACTGCCTCAATGAAGTCTGTAAAATGGATCTAGCTGTTTCCATGTCATTGGTTCCTTACCACATCAAATGTTTGTAAGCTCCAGCCCTCATCTAACTTAACAGCTAAATGTGTGCAGAGTTTCAAACCTTTTACTGTTTATTTTTTTTTATTATTTTTGTTGTTTGTTCACACCTATTGTTTCTTAATTACTGTTGTTGTCACTGTCTATGATCTATAGTTTAGGACTGTGCACAGCACTTTGGCCAACACTGTTGCATTTTAAAGTGCTTTATAAATAAAGCTGAGTTGAGATGAGTTCTTTGAGTAGAAAAAAAGCAAAAGTTCTGATTATTTTGCAGTAGGGTTATTATCAGAGGTGCATAACTTGATGTAATAACAGGCAGGTATTTGTCAAAGTGATGGCAGGATGTTTTGAAATCATTTAAATGTCTTAAATGGCAAAGAAGATGCTTTAAATTTATATGATAGATTATGGTGACCATACGTCCTCTTTTGCCCGGACATGTCCTCTTTTAAGAGGCTGTCTGGCATGTCCGGTCGGGGTTTATAAAATCCTTCAAATGTCTGGGTTTTTGAGCTTGCCTAGCTTGAGCGCGTCACAGAACAGTGTATTTATCATTCACGTTGAATGGTTCCTTAAGAAACACGCTCTGAGAGGTGGAGTTTGAGCCGAACCCCGGAACATGTATTCATTCATTAACAAATCAGTACAGAGGCGCTCCACTCTCACTCACTCACTCGCAGGCTGACAGGCAGGTAGGCACACTGCCAGAGAACACTCGAACAGAAAGAAAATGCAGAAACGCAAATGTCATTTCACTGATGAAATGTGAAAAAAGTTCCCCTGTTTTCGTCCGGGTCGTGACAAATAGGAGGCAGAATGTACAGTCTGCAAAGCTGGAACTTATGTCTCTGTGGCTAATAATGGTTACAACGATCTGCAAGCCCATATCACCACAACAAAACATTGAAGAATAGGCTACCTCTCTTTTTTCTTTTTGTTTAATATTTTGGGGCATTATTTCTATTTTTACGTAATTGATAATTGGGAGGTTATCTTGAAGAATGGTTCTCTACCTCACTTTTCCTAACTAAGGTGTAAGTGTCAGACTTAAGAGAGGTGATTATTTCTTATTTTGTTAAACATCTGAATACTTGTGTTGCTACAGAGCTGTTTTGGGCTATTTCTCAGTATATCCAGGTAAAGTGTTCTTTCTGGGGAATTCAGAATATTTGTTTAACTGAGTTAGAAGCACAGAAAGCCCCCTGACCCATGCAAACCCCTAAAAGTGTGTGTGTTTGTATGTGTTGGGGGGGGTGTCCTCTTTTCAGAGAAACAGAATATGGTCACCCTAGTGTAGGTTATTTCACAAACTTATATTAAAATGTGCATTTTTACAGCACATAGTTCATCAAAAAATCATCTTGATGCACCATGAAAGTGAGCCAGTGAGTAAGCTACTGACAGACTGACTTGGCCAGGCTTCAGATCAGTTCAAACTATCTCCTGTGGGTCGACACGTTTACTTCTCTCAGTTGTTACTCAATGTAAGGTGTCTCTTCCCAGTCCGATTTAAAAGCTTACCTTCCTTGCATACCCCTCTCTCTCTGACTGACTGAACATTTTTTCCCAGGTACACCACAAATTTGCCTGTGGTCTCCTACTTTCAGTCCCATGGCTAACTTTTTTAACATCTGGTTATATCACCAAGATAACCCCTTGGGACTGACCAACTTTACAACCTGGCAGAAATAATTCAGGACTTTCAGGTGATCTATGGTCTTGAGAGCTAAGTGATAGTTTTGTGGTTGCAGCTTAAGTTTTATTTTATGCATAGTGTCACCACAGTGGACACTTATTTAAAATTTATTTACGCCTACATTCAACGGTTCATGTGGTGGAAAATTCATCGTAGCCTGTGTCAGGATATTTGTATTCTTCTTAGGGCCTGGAAAAATGTTCTAACCCCAGATATTTCATTCTATTAGGTTTCCACTGAAAAGGGGCAGAACCCAGATGTGAGGAAAGGTTAGCTGGTTTCATGGAATAGCTTCACTCTTATCATAATTTACCTGATAGCCTTAGAACCAATACTCATACTAATCAATTACTTTAGTCAAATGAGAAATTGATAGACTTGGTTGTGATACTGTTAATAACAAATCATCTGCAAATAAATTGACTTTGAAATCATATCCACCAATATTGGTACCAGTAATTTTTCTGTCTGCTCAAGGGCCAGAATAAAAAGGGTTGGAGAAGCTGGGCAACCTTGCCTGGTAGATCTTTGAAGTGGAAAAGATTCAGACACTAAGCCATTAGTTTTGATTGTTGCCACTGTTTTTTTTATAGAGAGCCTCCACCCAGCCAAGAATGACTGGGCCAAAACCAAATTTAGAAAAAGCATAAAACAAATACCTCCTCTCTCAAATGCCTTTTCAGCATCCAGCCCCCCTTGTACATTGAAAGTAAAAATAACAGCCTGTCCACTCTGCCTTCTCGGCACCAAAAAAAAAAAAAAAAAAAAGTGCAATCTGCACTTATGCAACAAATTATCACATTAGTCTTTTTGTCAGTGAAGTAAATTATGATGTTGAAAGAGAAAGCACACAGATCGAATTGTTTTAACATTGACAACTAGTTACTGGAATTTATGGATTTACTGTGAATGAAACAGGGAGCCTCAGCCCTCTCTGAGGTTGACTGTGGAGATGAAGGACCCTGGAACTTATAAATCAATATTTGAAAATTATGTTAAATGATCGATTTTTTCTGTATATGAATTGCGCCCCCCCCCCTTTTTTTTTTTTTTTTTTTTTTGTTTATTGTCTGTTGCTATATTACGGAGCCCCTAAAGGGACAAGAAAAGGTAAAAAAAAAAAAATTAATTTCACGTGCGCACTTGAAACTTTTTCGTGCTCACCTGAAACTTTTACGTGCGCACTTGAAACTTTTACGTGCTCACCTGAAACTTTTACGTGCTCACCTGAAAATCTCAAGTGCTCACCTGAAACCTTCTCTGGTGTTCACCTAAAAGTTTTAGGTGACATTTTGTGTCCATCCAACGATAGACACAGAGCTGGCCAGATGTTTGAAGCTGTCCCTCTACAAAAATCAAACACACGAGCCAAAGCGGTGAATCCTTTACGTGGAAACAGACGTGGTGGTTCAGGTGATGATATGCACGCACTAACTCTTGTATTGTCATTTTGTAGATAAGAAAACTGTCAGGTGTACATCTGAAGCATTTCTGGTGCGCACTATGGTTTCAGGTGAGCACGTAGAAGTTTCAGGTGCTCACCTGAAAAGGTTTCAGGTGAAAAGGTTTCAGGTGAGCACGTAAAAGTTTCTAGTGAGCACGTGAAAGTTTCAGGTAAGCACGTAGAAGTTCCAGGTGAGCACGTAAAAGTTACAAGTGCACACGCGAAAGTTTTAAGTGCGCACGTGAAATTATTATTACTTTTTTAACCTTTTCTTGTCCCTTTAGGGGCTCCGTAATATATGTTGTACTATGTATTGTCTTTTGTGGAGAGCATGATGTGTGTTGTACAAGTGGTGGTGGTGTACAAGTGTTTTGTTTTTCATATTGAAAAAGAAATAAAATACTAATAAACTTAAAAAAAATAAGTCATTAAGACCAAGTCAAATTTTGAGATCAAAAGTTAACATTTTGAGATAAAAGTCAAATTTATGAGCTAAGACGTCCAATTTTGATATAAACTTGTCAAAATCTTGAGATATTGAAATCTTAAGTTTGAGATGGGTTGTTAAAATTTTGCGATAAAAAGTCATACTCATGATATAAAAAGTATTGCAAATACAAATATGTTTAACTGGTGGGAATAGGCTTCTATACATCATTCATGTTTACATCACCAAAAGTTTCACCTTGAACTGAGAGGGAGCATTTTAACTAAATGTTTGGGTGATGAAGTTACTTTATTGTCTCTGAGGATCTTTGGGTATTTTGCAGGGGGCCCTCTTTTTGGGTTTCTTGAAAATGGTCATCCTAAAAAATAAATTTCTTGTCTTTCCAGTGAATTCAATTGAATAGAAGTTAAACAGGATTTGATAATCATTGTATTCTGTTTTTTAAATGTTTTACACAATGTCACAACTTCACTGGGATAGGGGTTGTATCTTGTTGGTGTCATGGTAACTCAGTTAATTTTTGGTAACTTGGCTGATGCATGAAAGCAACACTAGAGGACGCTGTATACTAAGAGGAGGAGGAGGAGGTTCACCGTGTGTATGTAGGTCAGAGCGTCCATCAACCATCTGCATACAACACTTCACCTGGACTCGTCTGTGCTCAACAAACTGCTCATTGTATCTGAAAAATGGAAAAAATAAAAAAAAATAATGATAATAATAATAAAAATTTAAAAAGTAGTTTACTCAGTCCATGAAGTGTACATAAATACTGAGTGTTAAATGAAACATATTTGATTCTCATTCAGTTCACGGTGTAAACTTCACTTGTGTTGAAGTTTTCCCAGAAGACTGTGAAACGTTTTGATGGTTTATTATATTCCAACAATTGGTTCCAGTGAAAGTTTTTCACTCTCGTCGTGTATGCTGTCTTGATTTGAAATTGTGTGTAATAATAAAATGCAGCATGAAAATGTTCCAGTGTCAGTCTGTGCGCCCTCGGTTCGCTGCGTCGTCACAGAAGTTTCCTGATCCGCTGCTGCAGAAGAGCTGTGTGCCACAAACAGCCAGCAGCTCCACAGATAAGAGGGAAATAAGGCTTTATGCTCGGATCACGCTGCTAAAATCTGGAAACACAGATCCACAGATGAAGGAATAAGGGGTACAAACACAAAAAGANCACCACAGCAGGAAGTGAAGGAGGACGGGAGCAGTGAGGACACATACTCCACTGAGGATTCAGGGCAGCTCGGCGCTCCGCTGGACACACACACGGAGAGGAGTAGAAAAAGAAGAAGCAAAGAAGAGAAATAAAGGAGGGAAAATGTTCCAAGTTAAGTTGTGTCGTCTGCAAGTCTGCCGACCCCATAAAGCGCCGTCCCGCTACAGCTGCAGAAAATGAGCATGAATTGAACGAAGGATGAATGTGGTTTGGGATTTATCTGTGATTTTGCAAACAGTCATCATCTGCACAGCATCAGGTAAGAAAAAAGAGTGGAAAACATGGAGATGTGGGAGGGAAATGGAAAAGTCAGTGCATGTCATATTCTGCAGGTGACAAGAGTTAAAGAAGCTGCAGAAATAACGAGGGATAGAAAATGAGTGTGACAGATGGTTGAATGAAATCCCTGTTAAATAAATAATACTTTGTGCGCGCACATTATCCATTGTTTTACTTGTCAACAGGCTGCACATAGACAGAACATCAGTCAGTGCTCTGGAGCGAATCAAAGCTTTGGAAATGATCAAATTCATCTCAACAGCGACCCCCCCCNCCCCCCTCTCTCACACACACACATACACACACACAACACTCAAACAGGCATGATACAGAGTCGGTCCCACATGTACAGACTTATAAGAAATAGTTCATGGATATCACTGTCAGTATGTCACAATGTATGTCAGTGTTTAGTCACATATGACTGTCAGTGATTCCCACAATAAGATGAGTCAAGACTTCCTACTCATCACCAAAGCTGCCAGTTTCACTTTCTGAACACAACACGATTGTTGGAGAGCTGAGGAGGCAGGTCACGATTAAAGTGGACAAAAAAACCCCTCTGATTTTACCAGGGTAATCCACAAAGTCTACTTTTAAACCTGAGAACTTTGATTTCCTCTTAATCCATTCAGAGCAATGTTTGAACTAAAACATTTGTATCACTCAGTTGGCAAATAATCAGCTGTCCTACTTTAGCAAGATGTTCTCTAACTGAAATGGCACCAAAGAGGAGTGAAAAATGATTCATAAGGCCCCTCCCTGCAAAAATGGAGGATAGTATAAAAGCATCAAACAGTTCAACAAAGGACTCAGACTTTGGTAAACTCTCGTTATTTTCTGCTCAGTCATAATAGATATTAATGGAAACATTCAATAAAATCCTTAAAAGGTTCATAATTTATCTTAAAGGTGGACATGGCCTCTGTGGTCCAAAAGTGAATCCAATCCTTGAGTGCCTTAAGCCTGCATTGCTACTGAAGTCCAGCAGGGGGGCTGTTACACTGGTGTCAAAAAGAAATGTGATTATAAAGACATCTTTGAGAAAACATTGACACACCATAAGCTTTATTCCTCCAGTAAACATTGTGCCAAGGAGTTCACAGTCTCAGTCCCAAATTTCAATGCTTCTTCAGTACAGATTGGTGTTTATTTTGAAAATTGGGGTCTCATTTTGAATCAAATTGATTGTAATAAAATCAGAATCTTGTTTCATTGATAAGTAAATTTACATGTACTAAGAATGGTGGTGTATTGGTGTTAAATAGTTGAACACACTGTAAAGCTCTGATGTGAACTCACAGCATAACCCCAACAGTAATGCACTGTATCTTGTTATAACAGTATAATACTGTAATACTCAGTGCATTCTGGGGAATTTTAACACTCACCTGTGGTCCGGACGGTCAAATACTCCCACTCACAGTATGTTACTGTCAGGGGTCTTCTACTGCACCACGTTCCCTCCTCACTCATGGGTTGTTACATTGCAGTTAATAAAGGCATTCTAGGTAAAGCTTGTGAGCTGAAGCGCTGCTATACAGCCGGTAAGGGCTAAGGTGCATAGAGGAATTAAACCCATAATGCCTTTGTGATTTGTAACCAAACAGCTATTGTTACCACGAGTGAAGAGGGAACAGTTTATATGAGATCTTGGGGTCCAATGGTAGGTTGTCCAAGTGGCCCTCCATAGTAAAAAACACAGAATTATGATGGTGCACAAAATGTTGAGCCATAAAGAACAACAGATGAAGTGCTGTGCACACAGATCTTATACAATTGTTTTTTTCTTTATTGGCTTAAAAGCTTCTGGTAAAGTGTAATGAATGTGGTAACTTAAGTAAATCAATGCTCCTGTAAGATCCTGTATTTCCACAGAGCAGATACTAAAGTTTGAAGTTGAGCAGTAATGAAACTGCTGCCAGCTGTTTAGCAGAGCTTCAGCTCGCAAGCTCCACCCAGACGGCCTTTGTTAACTGCAACGATACAGACCCCTGGCAGTGATCCTCAGCTGGAAATGGTAAATTACTGTTAGAAGGAGTATTTGGCCCAATTCCAATTCCTTTCTTAACCCTCAAGCTCAACCCTCAATCTTGTTCGCCCTCAAAACCAAGTGTTAAGGGCTATCTTGTGACTTAGAAATGGGACACCCCTTAAATGCAAATGAAATTGTTGTGGACTGTCTGTCAGTTATTCCTTCGGTTAGCGTAATCAAAAAAACATCTGTATAAATAACACAACCACGGACATATTCAGCTGTCACAGCATACCATAGTTTATTGAAAGGTAAACACCAGCTATAACTATCGTTACATAACTCTGCAGCTACAGGAGATGACATTAGCCCGGTCATCTTATACCATTATCAGCACAAGCATGTTATATAGGCTGTTATCTTGATAAAACAATTACATTACCAGAAAAGTGACCATTTTGTAATGTTAACTAGCTATTGACAAAAGATGGTAAAATAAAAACAAATTTTATGCAACAACGAGGTAAATAATCCATAAAATGGGTCTAAACTAAGATAATACAATGGTTTTCGTAATATTTATATCTCCATTAACAAAGAAAATACTTAATTTGTGGCTCGCCTTCTCTGCCGCTTTGGACGCCATGTTTATTTACCGAAAATACGCATTGCATTCTGGGTAGCCCTTGCTCCCAAGGGTGATGTCGGGGAATCTCAGTATTGAGGGAGATACAGCCTCAGTCTTACCCCTCAACCTTAACATTCTGAGAATGGGGACAGCACTTACACTTTGCGGGAGCGCGCATTTTGAGATTGAGGGTTAAGATTGAGGGTTAAGACAGGAATTGGAATTCACCCTTTGACTATTAGGACCATTTGTGAAGGGCTGCACAGTGGCACAGCGGGTAGCGCTCCAGTCTCACAGCTGGTTTGATTCCCCACTCGGGCATGGTTGGCCTTTCTGTGTGGAGTTTGCATGTTCTCCCCGTGTATGCGTGGGTTCTCTCCGGATACTCCGGCTTCCTCCCACAGTCCAAAAACATGCCCACGTTAGGTGAATTGATTATTCTAAATTGCCCGTAGGTGTGAGTGCACATGAATGATTGTTTGTCTGCAGTTGTGCCTGAAAGTTTACACCCCTCAGCAGAATTTCTGATTTTTTGGCCTTTTCTCAGAAAATATGAATGATGACACAAAAACCTTTTTATTGCTCATGGTTAGTGGTTGGGTGAAGATATTTATTGAAAAAAACACAAGTTTGCGCTTTGTAAATCATAATGACAACAGACACTTCAAAAATGACCCTGTTCTAAAGTTTAAACCCCCCAGTTTTTAATACCTTGTATTTACCCCTTTAACATCAATAACAGCTTGAAATTCTTTGTGCTCGTTATGGATGAGGGTCTTAATTTTCTCAGATGGTAAAACTGACCATTCTTCTTGGCAAAAAGCCTCCAGGTCCTGTAAATTCTTGAGCTGTCTTGCATGAACTGCAGGTTTGAGGTCTCCCCCCACCGGATTGATGATATCACGGTTAGGAGACTGAGATGGCCACTCTAAAACCTTCACTTTCTTCTGCTGTAGCCAATGGCAGGTTGATTTTGCCTTGTGTTTTGGATCATTGTCATGTTGGAACTAGGGCTGCAACTAGCGACTATTTCAATCGTCGATTAATCTATCCACTATCTTAACGATTAGTCGACTAATCGGATTATGGAGTGGACCTATTTATTGGCCCTTATGACGTAACAATACCAAAGCTGTCTCGCTTCCTCAAAAAGAAAAGTGCATTTTGTGCATGATACAGAAGTTTTTCTCTATTAAAACAAATAACTGGCAGAGCACTGATATAAAAAATATCCTTTTTTTATGTGAACAAAGAACATGCCAAGTGACTGCAGTAAACAAACAATTACTCTTTTAAACTCAAGTACGCTATAAAATAATCATCGTCCACGCAGTATATTGTTCTTGATTCTAGAAACCTGCACACAGGTGTGTAAACAAAGTTTAGCTGGCTACATGATAGTTAAAGCTATTTTTCACACAACTGCGTCTACACTTTCTTACCGAGGAGAGTCGCAGTCTGCAGCCTAGGTTTCTACCATAGACTGTATAATGAGTATAATAATTCTATATACAGTCATTGGTTCCTACCAGTGGCGGCTGCTGCTCTTTCAATGAGCTCATTTTTTCCTGGCCTAAATCATAAATGTGTTTGTTTATTTCTACGTAAATTCTACACTCCTTCCCTTTTCCAATCGTTTTAAACAAAGACAAAATCGCTTGGGATCAGTAAAGTCTCTGGATTAGTTTGGAACAGGAATAAAACACTTGGAAAATGTTCCGGTGGATGTTTATACTTAAAGATCGCTGATTCGCTCATTTTGCTGTCAATCAAAAAAGGATTCAGCCTCAGACAGATCATCCAATCATCATGCAGAAGTCGAGCGTCAGGGCCCGCCCAATGCCCCATTGACCCCAGAGAAGCTGAGCTTGCGATGGGCGGGACAAAGCCCAGTATTTATCTAATGACTGCCCAGTTTCACACAGTGGAACCACCCACTCTATGCTTCCCCATTGACCCCCAGAGAAACTGAGCGTATGTCTGTTAATCACTGTGGAGCTGGGGGTATGAAACCATAGACTGTATAATGAAACCATGACTGTATGATAATTCTATATACAGTCAATGGATGAAACAGAAGGAAGTCTTGTCGGCTTCCTGTAACAAGCAGCTGATTCTGAACAAAAGATGAAAGTGCTCTAGCGCATATTTAGTCAATGAAAAGTACACACAGAGGTAAATTATTCCACTGCTTTTCTTCTTCTTTTTTTTATTTGTTCTAAATTTGAGGGGAAGCTGGTCTTCCCTTGCAGTCACAGAGCAATCACCGCTGGTTCCTACATGCCTCTGCTTTAAATGCTCCTGCATCACAGACGTATTACCATGAGAAGCAAAGTCTGCTTTTCAAATTGAACATGTTAAACAAGTCTTTGGCGTGTTCAGGGTGAATCATTATACTTCTGATAATTTAGCTCGCGGTGTTGTTGCAGTGGCTGCAGACATTTCTCACGTCCTGTTGCATGCCGGTCACCGCGCCTGTTCGTTTCCGCCCAGAATAACACGAGTGATGACGTCACCGACTATTATCGAGTAATTCATTTGTCGGCGACAAATTTCATTATCGATTTTTGTCGATGACGTCGACGAATCGTTGCACCCCTAGTTGGAACGTCCATCTCATGTGCAGCTTCTGGGCTGATGAGTGTAAATTTTCCTCCAGTATTTTCTGATAACATGCTGCATTCATCCTTCATTCATCAGTTTGGACCAAGTTTCCTGAGCCTTTGTAGCTCACACATCCCCAAAACATCAGTGATCCACCTCTGTGTTTCACAGTAAGAATGGTGGACCTTTCATCATAGGTCTTGTTGACTCCTCTCCAAATGTAACGTTTATGGTTGTGGACAAAAAGTTCAGTTTTGGTCTCATCACTCCAAATGACTTTGTTCCAGAAGTTTTGAGGCTTGTCTCTGTGCTGTTTGGCGTATAGTAAGCGGAATATTTTCTAGCATTTGTGTAGAAATAGCTTCCTTCTTGCAATCCAGCCATGCAGCCCATGTTCCTCAGAGTGTGTCCTTATTGTGGATCTTGAAACATCCGCCTCAATTTTTCAGAGAGTCCTGTATTTCAGCTGAAGTTATTTGAGGGTTTTTCTTTGCATCTCAAACAATTTTACTGGCAGTTGGAGCTGAAATATTTGTTAGTCAGCCTGACCGTGGTTTGGTTTCTACAGAATCCCTCTCTCTTCACTTCTTAATTAGAGTTTTAACAGTGCTTCTCAGCATCCTCAGTTCCTTGGATACCTTTTCAAATCCTTTTCCTGTTTTATACAGTTGGATTAACTTTTCTTGCAGATCCTTTGACAATTCTTTTGCTTTTCCCATGACGCAGAAACCAGAAACTCTTACGCAGCACAGAGTGAAAGATGCACGTGTCTGTCAGGAGCTCAGAAACTCACTGAGCTTTTATACACACACTGATTACAAGCTAATAGATCACAGGTGAGGATGGTTACCTTTAGTAGACATTCAAACACATTTGTGTTGACTTATGTTCATGTTATCAGGACAAAATCACCAGGGGGTGTAAACTTCTTAACAGGGTCATTTTTGAAGTTTCTGTTGTCATTATGACTTAAAAAGAGCAAACTTTTTTTTTTCAATAAATGTCTTCACCCAACTATTGACCATGAGTGACAGAAAGGTTTTGTGCTACCATTACTATTTTCTGAGAAAAGGCCAAAAAATCAGAAATTCTGCTGGGGGGTGTAAACTTTCAGGCACAATTGTATATGTCAGCCCTGCTATTGACTGGTGACCAATCCAGGGTGTACCCTGCCTCTCACCCAATGACAGCTGGGTCAAGCTCCAGCCACCCGTGACCCTGAATAGCAGGATGGACGGTAAAAAAAGAAAATGGATGGATGGACCATTTGTGAATGTTAAAATTCCCACACTGTAAACTATAATAAGTTGACTTTACTTTAAAGAAATATGCAAACTTGCTGCCTTACAAAAAGTAATTTCTGTTCACTCAGATAAAGTAGATTTGATTAACTTATTTTTTGTGAGTTTGCAGTACTCAAATGAACTTAAATAAATTATATCAGAGTAACTTATGCAAAATCATTCCTCAGGTTGACCATGAGTGAGGAGGGCAGGGAGTGGATATAGGACCCTGCTGTACATGGATATATCACATAGGTGACACAGGCTGTCTTTGCCCTGGTATAGACTGACTGTCTAGGCTCCATGGCTTAATCCAGCTGTCTACAACATAGACTGAATGACAAGGACATCAATAAATTTCATTTTCTTCTGTAAAATTATTGATGAAAATTCCTGTGAATGCTGGGCATTAGCCTCTGACCGCCTGTCTATCAAATAAGTCAGGTCCACAAAGTAATGCAGGAGCCAGGAGTCACTAGCTAACAACTTTAGTTGTGTCCCTCGGTACATGCAGGTTAATCACACACACACACACACCGTGTTTAGCTGCACGTCAGGTTTCCCGATATGCATTTCAAAATAGAAGCATACACTTCACAACAGAAGCATACAAAGGAGTTAATACTACTTGAGGAGTTTAAGAACTGTCTACCCAGGCGAACCGCCGTTTAATTAAGTGAACAAAAAGTTTCCTCACTCACAAAAGCTGCCATTCTAGCCACTACTTAGATCCCTGAAATTGATTCTGTATTGTTCATTCCTACAACTAAGAAATGCACTGATCTTTTGGTCTCAGTGAGGCACCAACTCGAAAAAAATGATCAAGGTTTCGTTTGCTTACGCTTGTGTTTTCATTCAGTTAACTATTCATCAATTCACTCGTATATAATTTTAAAATAATGATTCTCACTGTTCTTGGGTCAAATGTTGATATGCGATAAAAATGCGATTGATTGAGATTAATTCATTTCAAAGCCTCTGATTAATAAGTTAATTTTTTAAATCACGTCCCAGCCCATATTAATATTCTTTTCGAATTATGTTTGTAAATATCTCGAGCCTACAGTTATGTCTAATTGCTAAATGTATTTATTTTCAGGGGGAAATAATTTAATATTTAAACTGTTATTTTGAAAAAAGTACTGTAAAAGCTTTATCATTTGTAATTACTTAATACTTGTATGTTTTAAGTTCAGAAATACATACTCCAAAACATTTATACTATACTTACATACTCTGCATGTTTATTGTAATAAGGGAAAAAGCCCCATTACATCATTTATCAAATCACAATAATGTTCACCATAATCGCAATCGCAAAATTTTCCCATTTCGTGCAGCACTAGTGCATTCCTTTTCTCCCTGTCCTAACCTCCCTCCTCATTTTCTGTTGATAAAGTGGTTTTTAATCAGAATTTTAAAATTTGTTGTGATGCAACTTTTTTTTTTTTTTTTGACATTTGTCACGTACCCCTGCAGTACTCCCACATACCCACAGGGGTATGCGTCCCCCCATTTGAGAATCATTGATCTAGGTCGTGCTCCATGAGGACCTGGGCAGCCTGGGTTTAGGTGCAGATTGTGGCCAGTTTCCTGCACGTCACTTCACACTCTCGCTCTATTTACATGAGGATTTAGCGTGCTGCCATCTGTTTCCATAGAGAGTTTGCGAGAGCAGAGTGGCTGTAAACGAAAAATGACGTTTGAATCCACAGAATTGCAGATCTAGGTAGAGGAATGTAAAAATAGAGACACGGTCAATATCATATAAGGATAACCCTCTCATGCGCACCAGATATCAGCTGCACAGCAGAAATCAGCCAGTCTTCTGAGTTCTTGTGATAAAAATACCAGTTCAGGACTTAGTTGGGATGTATTTTAATCTTGGACTTAATCACGAGGGCATAACTGCCGTGATTGCACACTGTCACTGTTACATTATCTCAGAAATTCAGAACAGATGTTTAAGTCTTTTAATGTGCACAAGGGAAACACCTGTAAAGTGACAGACGCGCTGTGATCTTACTTTAATTCTGAAGTCTTCAGAAAGGAAACATGGTTCAACTTAGATTTTGCTGCTGACATTATCATACCGTGCTTAATCTGTAAGCTCTTCAAAGAGATAAACTCATCCTTTACTGCAGCTTGCAGACTTGATTGGGAGAGAATCCGAATCATATTGTAGGCTCTGGTTTTTTTTGTGCTTGTGCTTTTTTTATTAGTATTTTAAGACTTTTTTTTTTTAGACCTCTTGGAATGTGGAGCTGCCTAAACATTTTCCTGTAGTTTGTTGTATTTGACCACAGCCGTCTCTGTGTAACATTCTTTCACTTTGCACCTGCTTTTCACATGTGCTAAATATAGACGCTAAAACAGCGCCCTCAAACCATTTCAGGTTTGATAAATCACTTTGTGGGTGCTAAATGATCACATGTGCATCTACCCCTCCCAGAATTTTGTGCATCCTGGTGATCTGTATGCACAGGACAGGGACACTGTTCATCAGGCTGACAGCACAGGGGGAGAAGCTGTTCTTGTGACAAAAGGTTTTGGTCTTGATAGACCACCAGCGTTGCCAGACGTACGATAATTATCGTATTAGTACAATAATTTAGCCCTCTGTACGATCAATAATTCCAAAAAAGGCTAAATGTACGATAATTTGACAATTTCGTGTGGCTGTTATAGATCTACCCCAGTCTGACGGATTTATCTGTAAACCCTAAATGCATCTTATATCATGTGACGTTTCCAGTCAATCATAGTTTAAGTGTCATTTGCCTCAGAACGATTGACAGCCAATCACGGTTGTAGAAGCTCAGTCCGGAGAAAGTCAGTCAAGTTGAGAGAAAAATGAGCACAGAGAGATATTATTTCCAAACCGTCAGCAGTTTTTTATTGGAATAACTTGTATAATGATATTGATTGGAAAAACGCATGGATCATTTAAAAAAATATGTTATTACAAATAAGATCAGAGAGGTGATTTTTGAAATACGTCATAGATGCTATCCAGTCAAAACCAGTTTTACTAATGTAGTGTGGATCCTGAGGTTCAATCAGGAATCTTCACTTTCCAAATTCAGTTTCTGCCTCGCAGAACACCAGAGGTAAACAGGTCTGTTTTGTGTCATCTGAGACAGGCAAAACACACTCCTCACCATTACTCTTTGGGTGCTTGATTTCTGATTAAAGGACAACGGAAGATCCAGTTGAAAAACGACTCAGACTATATCTTGGTTCTCAGAAGTGAGTACCAAAGTGTCAATATCCTGAATCAAGTTTACGACAGGTGTCAAGGATGCAGAAGGAATCATCTGTTTTGTGTAAGCCTAAATCCTGCAAATGGACTCGTGTCACCAAAAGGTCATTTCTGTGGGCGCCAAGGAGTCTCTCTGTTAACGAACAAACAAAGAGTTGGTTGTGACGTAAGCAAGATAAGTGTTTTCTAAGGTGTTTCTTATCTTCGAGCCCTAAAAATTACGACCTCCGGGAGTCCCCTTCTGGCCCCTCTCTGAGTGGGAAACAACTGTGATGAGACACCTCTGGCATCCAAGAAATTTGGTTGGACTGTTTCAAGGAACCTCCATCTCACTGTGTGTGTGATATGATTGAAAAATGTCTTCAAATGCACAGATATTTTAATACATGTAAACCTGTACTCATCTGCCATAATGTCTTTCATGGATAATGTGTTTGGGCCACAATATCATGTGTAATAAAGGTTTTCTTTATTGGAGATGTAACAACTGTGGTTAGGTTCCTATAAAATAACGCTTTGTTTGGGCTTATTCAAGAGCAGTGGACCTGGAGAGTAAAAGTATGGTAAAATCAGGTATGTGTAATTAAAGTGGTGAAAGTTAAACTTAATTAAAGATTTCTGGCTGGCACAATGAAGGAACCGCCCGCTGAGAGGAGGTGTTACGTGAAGTGGGTGTTGGGAGGTCAATAAAACCAAAGCTCCCCAAGACTCTCTCTCTCTCTTTCACTTCTCTTCGATCCGAAACTCTGGTCTGTCAACGTCTCCACAGCAACGTCACTGACGGAGCCGCACCCTTCTCCTGCTGTTTCCCGCGGAGATTCAAAGACTCTCTGCGTTCTGGGTGTATGCAACAAAGGCTCTCTTCCTATCTCTTTCTTCCTGAACTCTGATCTGTTGACATGGCTACGGCCACTCTGACGGGTGAACCAAGCCCGGCTACTTCGGAAAGTTTCAAAGACTCTGTCTCTCGCTCTTCGTTGGAGGCCCGCTTCGCTTCCAGCTGCTGAGTTCAGACGACTTCAAAGGCTCTCCACCCTTCTTCCATCAGCTTGACGGGAGAAGCTACATCCAATCTGCAGGCACCGCGACCGGAGCGAAGCAACTGCTCCATTCCGACTGGCTGCGCCACACCACGTGGGCCTTCACGCACGCAGACATCGCCTGGCAATGAAGACGCCGCACCACGTGGGCCTGCACGAACCTACACGTCGCCTAGCAACGGGGACGCCGAGCCACGCTGAGCCACGCCGAGCCACGCTGAGCCACGCTGAGCCACGCCGAGCCACGCTGAGCCACGCCGAGCCTCGCCGAGCCTCGCCGACCCGCTAGAGCCTTCATCGATCCGTTCAGCTGTCCAGCTGCATCAGCTGTTTCAGCTCTCAACGTCATCCGTTCCAGCTGTCAACATCCCGAACTTCTCTTCACCTCCCACAACACCTGACTCTTCACGCCAATCCTCTGCCTCAGTAAGACACTTTGCTTGTCCTTGTATTTCAGAGTCGATGCCAGAAATTGGGGTTTTTATAAAGGTTTAACTTTAGTTGGTCCCTGCTCTGATCATTGTCTGACTTTCCATTTTATCTGTGTTCCGGTTTTTAGCACAATCAGAAACTCATTCTTATTCCTGTTTCATATATTCTTTGTCTTTTTATATTCCCATATATATTCACATATATTTATTTATTATCATCACCATTTCATATTCTATTTTGTATGTTCACCTATTAGTTAGTAAATAAATTCACCTTAAAAGACCGTCGTTGTTTGTGTTATGTGTTGAAATTAAGGGCCTATGTTACCGAGTCCAAGATCTCATATACGTGTAGCAACCTTTCAGATTAAAAGACTGATTATTTTAATTTTCCCTGTTTTATTAAAATTGGGTGGTGCCCCGAGGAATATTTAAACTAGCATATTGTTAGGTTTAAGTAAAATTCTGAAGTTTATAACTTTGTTTATTTATTAAGTTTTGAATGCTGGCATTCTACTATTTATTTGTTAATTCTACTATTAACTAATTATTTATTCATTGGTAATTTAACATCTTAGACCAATTCACGCTACACTAAATATAAACTAAATATTGACACACTCTGCTCCTTTTGTGGCTTCACAGAGGAAACAATATCTCTATTTTGGGAATGTACACTCACACTTTTAAGGATTGACCTTAATATTTTTTTTAATTCCAAACTTGATTCTTTATTGAAATTAAACATACAACATGTATTATTTGGATTATCAAAAAGTGAAAAAATAATTCCAGAAAAAATATTTGTAATCAACCTTCTCTTAATAATAGCTCAATTTCATATTCATTGCTCCAAATTAGCTTACCAATGACCAAACATTATTGTTTTCAAAGCCATATTGTTGTCTTATCTCAACAATATTAGAAAAAGTTTAAACCCCAAGGCAAATATAAAAAAAAATGTTGTGTGAAAAATATAATAATGCCTGATATTATTCAATTGTTTTTTAAACTCAAGCCTTTGTTCTATGTTGTTTGTTTTGTTATATATCTTGTTAAATTCTGTGTTTTTGTAGCTGCATTTATTCTGAACATTCTGTAAGAATCTTGTAAATATTTTGTCGATTAAAAAAAAAGAAAAAAAGAAAAGAAAGAGCACAGAGGGAGAAGAGCGTTAATGTCGCTTTCTAAAATAAATTTCACTAAGTGAAGTCAGATGGCTCTTTCTCTCTCTCTCTCAATGTCTCTCTCTCTCAGTTATCATGAATACTGTTTCAAAATAAAAGCCTTGAGGTCTCATGACGACCTGTCATTTTTTTTGAAGAGGGTGCATGAATGTAGCACAGCTGAGTCGGAGCCTGGAGTTGCTGATTTAACTCTGCTGATGTGGGGCAGGACGATGAATGCCCACAAAAGTGCATGAAGGACACTAAACAATGATCAATTGCGATTTCCGCGCAACAATAAGACAGTTGTTTTGATCAGTATCAGTTATTTTGTTTATTTTGTTGGGTGTACGATGATTTCCCCCAAAATACGATAATTTTGAGACTCTGGTATGATAATTTTATATTTCCCATCTGGCAACGCTGTAGACCACAGCCACAGCGGGGAGAGCCAGAAGAGTCTGCCAGGAAGGTCTGCCAGAAAGGTCTGCCACAATCTTACCTACACGCTGTGTCTCAGGGTCCTGGAGGTGGACAGGTCATGGAGAGAACTGTCTTTGGCACCATCTTAATGATGATTGCATAATGAAGAACAGGGAGATATGAAGATGTGCACCAACACCTGATTCAAGTTTGATCACTTTTTATCCCCTTACACCAAAATGGAGACAACCTGAAAAACAGAAGGCTAATTGGCTAATTGGTGTTGTGAGCTGTCCTCACCAACCAAGCTCAATCTTAAAAAATATTCCCAACTTTTTGTGGGTGAGCTGCATTAACAAACTGAACTTTTAAACCTCTATTCATGTGATTTTTCCAGCCAGCATTTTGTAAGATTTCTCCAAGAAGTTTGATTGAATTGATGAGTGGGCATGCCAGCATGCGGACAGAGATGAGAGGATGGACACCTTGCTGATGTGCCCTGGGAACGCTTAAAAAAGTGATGTCCCGACTTTATGTCCGCTATGCGAAGCGTGCTCGTCTATGTGTGTGTGTCTGTCTGTGTGCGTGTTTGAAATCCTGTATGTGTCTGAGGCTGAGCATAAATGGGAAATCACAATGATATGCAAGTGGTTAGCATACATCAACAAAGCTTCAGTTTTGAAAGTTTTTGAAAACAACACAGAACTCTGATTGTCAAAATACTAACAGGTAAATGTTTTCCAAACAGCATGATAAAAGAAAAGTAAGGTCAGACTCATGGCTAACTTCAGCATGGTTGTGGAAAGCTCCAGGTTCCACACAACTTTAAGTATTGCTTTTACCACTTCAACACACGAGGTAGCCTGCTTCAGGTAATAACATAAACCAATACATCAATGTCACGTGACTTTTTCTTCTCATAAACTCTGTAAAATGTTGTTGACAAGGAAAAGCTGTAAAACTGCTTTAGAAATTGATAAGGGAATTGATAAAATAATCAGATCGATAAACGGAACCAATAAGGGCATTGATATCAATTAAATCTCATCAATACTGATCTCTACATGTGATCTCAGTGCATAGAGCAGGAACACTTGATGCTTTCGGTGTGGCCTCAGCCTCCTTTCACCATCCTCCTTCAAACTTCATGACAAGCATGTCAAAAAAAGTCAACCAGAACATTCTAAAAGTTGTCATGAGTTATACTAGGTAATAAAAGCAGCAATATCTGTTCTTGGTATATAGTCTGTGGTCTTTGCTATAACTTTATTAAGCACCAGCAGGGAGGTATCAAGAGATGTGTAATATCCTGTCCTGATGACCCACCCCAATGTAACATCATGCATCAAAAACATTAAAAAGACATTAAGGCCATCCATTTGGTGGATGTGGACTCAATGTTAAAGGGGTAAAGTTGTCATTTACTGTAATACAGATCCACCATAAAGTTTCTGCTCATTTCAAAAGATATCAAAGCAGGAGAGGCTGAATATGCTTTCTGTTATGGTAGATGCAACAAATAATGGACCTTACTTTCCTTTAATGCCACCACATCACAGGTTATAATGTCTTAGTATTTCAAACAGGTTGACTTTGCCTCACTGAAGTAACACTTAAGATGCGGAGGGCCTCTGCTTTACTGTCTGAATACCACTGTCTCTGTTGGGTGAAGCTTCAGGTTTGGCTGTAAACAGAGCTGCTGCACCGTCACCTGCAGCCGCAGGACACAAACACACACAGGACACGCAGGAAGAGATGCAAACCCTGCACAGAGACAGTCTCCAACACATCCTCACTGCGACCTACTTTACGCTTTCAAACAACTTTGTTCATCCACACAAAGAGAAAATGAACATGTGTGATTGAAAAGCTGATGATGATTTCAAATGCTTCAAAACATGCACACCTTTTTTCCAGGTGAAGTTATCAAGGTGCTAGCAAGTGCTCCTTTTTTGGTGTTACTCAGTATCAGGGTGGAAAATGTAAAAAAAAAAAACACAAAAAAAACAAACTTGTTTGTCTCTCTGTTTTCCTGCAGCTCAGCCTATTGCATCCAAGCTTGATGAGGATTGGTGGTCGTATAAGGACCTCGTCCAGGGAAGCTTTGTTCCAGGTAAAAAAACATTACCCAGTTTCACAAAGCAGACTGCAATTATTTGACTTTACTTTGCTGAGCAGAGGTCTTAATAAAAAAAAAAAACTATGCTGAGAATAAGGGCTGAAAAGTCCTTTGATTGTAAAATATTTTGTTCATGAGTGTAAACAGGGCAGTGGCTTCTTTAACCTGGAGGAATTGCTTTGACAGTGATTACGGGCTGAATTTTTCTTTGTCGCTTTTCAAACCTCCTGCTTGTTGAGGTTGCTGGTAAATATCTCGTGAGTTCATGCTGCCCTGGAGTTGTTGCTCATCAGTTTGATACAGCTCAACTATTCACTAATTGTTCTGGGGGTCAGTGAATGAGTGATTGAGAATTAATTTTTTCAAATCAAACTAAATCCACCTCTGGGTTTGATGGATGAATGTTTCATTTGAAGCTTGGCAGCAGGATGCGTTCAGCGGACAAGAGTTTCTGAGTAAACCTTGTGAAGGCAATTTAATTAAATCGTACAAAGAAAGGTCAACACTGAATGGGAATTTATGAAATTGCTGTCACCAAAAAATGCCATCCATAAATGGCATGGACAATTAATAAAATGGAACCCTGACGGATTACTGTAATCTTTTTGAAGCTCAACTGTGCGTTACTGTTTTTCCTATCAGGAAGTTGACAGGGTTTGCTGGGAACCTTTTAAATGAGACTTTTTTTTTTTTTTTGGAAGCTGGGCTCCGGTTTCTGTTGTGGATATTGGGCAGGTTTTATTTTTGTAATGGTTTTGNATTCTATGAAACCTGTGTTATTTGAACACATCTTTAAACTATTAAAATATAACATGTTTTTTTGTGTTTTGGTTCCTCAAACCCCCAAAATGTCAGGTGGTGCAACCGTCCTGACAAGTATCCACAGTAATTAAACTCTAAAAATTGAATGTCAGTTATTGTAAATGGAAATTAAAAATACAGTGGCATTATTTTATGCTTGAACCTTTTTAAATAAAACATTCTTTGCAAATAAAAATAATTTTAAAGCTGTTGAGAAATTTAAAAAACTTTTGTCCCGTAATTTTCACCTTGTCAAATGTCAGGGTGGTGCAACTGTAACATTAGACTTTTATTTTAAAGTGAAGAGAATAAAACAGGAAACAGGAAACTGCATCAGCCAGAGGAGCCCAAATGACATTTGTGACCAAGTGGAAAAGTTTGTAGATTTCTCTGAAACACTGATAAAAAAGGTTTTTTCACTTCATTTGTGACTGGAACAATTTCCATGTCAGGTGGTACAACCAATGTAATAATGTGAAATGTTATTTTAACATCAAATTATTTATCTTATTCACAAATAAAAGAAATGAAACACACAAAATGAAAATGTATGAGTCACTACAGACACTTGAGAGATACTTGCCAATAATTTAACACAGAAAAAATAACAGGAACATATAAATATATTTTCATATATTTGGTTGCGCCACCTGACATTTTTGGGGGCTCAAATTAAAAATACTAAAAAATAATGAACCTAAAAACTTTAAAATGTTGGTCATCTACTGAAATCTGTTAAAAAAACATAACATTCTTCACTCAGAAAAATGTTTTTTATCCATTTTCAAAGAACTTTTTAAAAATACGTTTTTAGACCCTCTTTTTGTCATTGACCCATATATGTATATATACTTGCAAGTGTATGTATGCAGGTACATCTATGATTATACATCTATGAAGTAGCCCCTTAATATTTATGTTTACATTTATGTTTGTTTACATTTACGTTTGTTTTTGTATGTTTTGTCACTTTTGTTGTGGTTTAAATTTGTCATAATATTGGAAAAAGGTAAATAAAAATTAAAAAAGAAAAAAAAAAAAAAAGCATTACTTAAAGTTTACTTTGCTTCCTGCAGAAATCGTCCTATTTCTCTTTTCGAGGTGGACCATCTTCGCTAAATGCATTGTGCTCGTTCTAGAAACGTTTCAAAACATTACTACTCATTGATTCATAACTCTGAAAAAGGATTATTCAAAACGCAGGAGGAGGACAAACTCTGAGAACCACTGTGTCTGCTCGGCCTGTGTGTGAATCACTGTTTCTCTGACTCTAGGCGCAGGCTGGAGGGGCGCAGCATGTTCACAGATTTACTGAAATATCAATTTCAATAATTAACAGATATCAAAATGATTCAAACTCTTTGTGAAAACAAATGGTGTTCACAAGGGAAGAGAGAGACTATAAGGTGAGGGTCTTTTATTATCATTTCAGGTAGAGTCAGGGAGAATTCAGCTCAATGGAGTAGAGCAGTAACCTTCAAAAAATATTGTAATATAAATTGCAGTAAACAAATAAATAGCAATATCATCTTTTCCCAATACTGTGCAGCTCAAATTAAGTTGGTCTCCTCCTGCTTTTTGTGGTTGGTTTGCTTGTGCTGTAAATTGAGTTGAGATCTGGTACAGTAGAAAAGTATAGTAACATTTGATCAATGCAGCTTACAGGTTTTATCGATCAGTTTTTGCATTTTGATGGTTGGAATGCGACAGAAAACGTGTCGTAGAAAATATGTACAGCTATTCTGTTAAAGTTTTAGTACTTTTATTTTTGAATGTGTTTTTTTTTGTGATAATTTTTGGGCTTTTCTGCCTTTAATTGGATAGAGGAGGACAGTGGATAGAGCAGGAATGGGGGAGAGAGTAGGGAGTGACATGCGGGAAACAGGCCACAGGCGGGAATCGAAACCCGGGCCACCCGCTCGAGGGCAAACCTCATGGTGTGCGGCCATATCCACTAGGCCATCTGCGCCCCCTTGAATGTGTTTTTATCATTGGTCATAGTCATTACAGCCTGTTTCACAGCTGAAGAGAGGACAAATGCACCAGAGTGATTGCATCTGTCTTTAGGACTCCAAAATATATATACATTTGACCTGTGATTTATTTTCCCCCAGAAGGCAAAAGCAGCTATGTCACCCGTAAAATTCATTCATATAGCAAAAACTGAGTGACCGATGCTGAGTGCTAATGCTGTGTGTCCATGCAGGCAGCAGAAAGTGAGGGATGGCCAGGCAGACATTCATGCAGGGGAGCACAGTTTATGTGCTCCTGAAATCTGGTTAATAACCCAAACCTTTTTCCCCTCTCCCCTCAGCATACTTTAGATGCTTGTGCAGACACTGAAGAGAGACATTATCGCTCAGGTTGGTGCAATCAAATCCATGGAGATTGAATTTGCACAGGGCTGTTTACCTCTAATAACACTCGCATACACCTCTTCCCTACTTCTGCCGAGACACTTCTGACTGTGACACTGTGAATAGTGCAGGCCCTGTTTTAGAAAGAGACTGACATGTTTGAGTGTGACTGTTAGGCTTTTTTTAAAGGCCGTCTCAGGTGTTTGAGCCTGACAGTAACATATCAGTGAGCGCAGCCTGCATGTGAAAATCTGCATCTTCTCTCACACTACACCTTTCTGCTCACTGTTAGTGCTGTGCAAGCACACAAGAAATGTCTGCTTT
>RPOG01004553.1:0-16982 GCA_008086565.1 Thalassoma bifasciatum | reverse complement strand
TTTGCCGACACAGGGATAAACAGAGCGCAGTCTGAGGGATTTTCTTGAAGTCCCCTAATTTAATCCTCCAGTCCTTAATCTGGTGTGAACCCCTAAACCCTTCTGCACACAAAAGCTGACCGACATAATCCTCGCTGTAGAGAGATGGCCACTCATTCCCTCACTCTCAGGATGGCGAGCAGAGAAAATGACTGCTGTGCTCCTTACCACGCACGTTTTACATATTTATCATGCTCCTCTCTTTTTCATTCGCTTGTCAGTCATCTCCCCATCTGCTGTCCGTCTCCTCGGTGCCACGAACGTGTCTCAATATGTGAGGAAAAGGCATGAAAAAGTACTAGACTTAGGAACTGAGAAATCCCTGATAGACTATGGTAGAGAATCAAATGCGGAAAGATGCTTGACCACATTTATTATCTTTTACTTTGTCTTCATTCAGTCAAATCAGTGTGTGTTTTTCTGTCATGAAACTTGAATTAAAGCAGCAGAGGAGAACTGGCTCAACAAACTTGACTCTCAGCCACACTGTTACTAAAATAAACCACATTATTTGAAGAAACTCCATGATTAGTACCAAAGGAGCAGGAGGCCCCTTGGTTAGGGGTTGAATGGGTGGAAGAGCGAGAGGCGAAGCTTGATGGGTGGAGATGGACAAGAGGGGTATGGGGGGCCCAGTAGGGGGCTAATTCTCCCCATGCCCTGCTGCAGCTGTGCCCCTGAAAGTGACTGACAGATCTATGTGCGTGGGGGGTGGGGGGGTCTGCATATGTCAGAACAGTGAGGTGCCTGCTAACTTCCTGTTACAGTTTTCACACTTTCTTCAGTCGGCCATCTTGATCTTTCTCTCCTGGGAACAGTGCTGTAGTAAATATTTGTCGCCAGGATTAAAGGTCATTTTCCTGCAGGTTATTAGGGAGCTGTTTGTCAGGGGAAAGAGCAATGATGGAACTGACTCTTCCTGTCAGAGACCACAACTCCATCATTGTTTAAGTCAGATTTGCATTTGAATTCTCTTCGCATTCTGTTTGGAGACTGTTTTGTTGTTGTTGTTGTTGTTGTTGTTTTTTGTTTTGTTGTTGTTTTTTTCTTTTTACTTTTTACGCGAAACAATGAAGCTTTTATCCTGTTTGTTTGGGTGTTGAACTGAAGATTTAAGCACACATGCATTCACACTGTTAATTCTTTACTGTTTCTGTGATTGAAAGGTGGTTTTGAGAACCATCAAATCAAAAATTAATATACTGTAGTCAATACATACTTAAAGGGCTTGTATTTTACTTATGACTATGTTTTATACAGCCAAAGGTTTCACTTCTGCTCACCATGACAAAGCAACATATGTTTAATACAGTATCTCCTTATTAAAAAGAACAAGAAACCCTGACTCATCCTTGTAATATAAACATTAATGTATATGGGTCAATGACAAAAAGAGGGTCTGAAAACTTATTTTTAAAAAGTTCTTTGAAAATGGAGAAAAACATATTTCTGAGTGAAGAATTAAGTTTTCTAACAGATTTCAGTAGTTGACCAACATTTCAAAATTTTTAGGTTCATTATTTTTTAGTATTTTTAATTTGAGCACCCAAAAATGTCAGGTGGCGCAACCAAATATATGAAAATATATTTATATGTTCCTGTTATTTTTTCTGTGTGAAATTATTGGCAAGTATCTCTCAAGTGTCTGTAGTGACTTATACATTTTCATTTTGTGTGTTTCATTTCTTTTATTTGTGAATAAGATAAATAATTTGATGTTAAAGTAACATTTCACATTATTAAATTGGTTGTACCACCTGACATGGAAATTGTTCCAGTCACCAATGAAGTGAAAAAACCTTTTTTATCAGTATTTCAGAGAAATCTACAAACTTTTCCACTTGGTCACAAATGTCATTTGGGCTCCTCTGGCTGATGCAGTTTCCTGTTTCCTGTTTTATTCTCTTCACTTTAAAATAAAAGTCTAATGTTACGGTTGCACCACCCTGACATTTGACAAGGTGAAAATTACGGGACAAAAGTTTTTTACATTTCTCAACAGCTTTAAAATTCTTTTTATTTGCAAAGAATGTTTTATTTAAAAAGGTTGAAGCATAAAATAATGCCACTGTATTTTTTATTTCCATTTACAATAACTGACATTCAATTTTTAGAGTTTAATTACTGTGGATACTTGTCAGGACGGTTGCACCACCTGACATTTTGGGGGTTTGAGGAACCAAAACACAAAAAAACATGTTATATTTTAATAGTTTAAAGATGTGTTCAAATAACACAGGTTTCATAGAATAAAGAAATACATGTGATGAAATACTCAATTCATGATGGAAGGAAATATTACACTCAGACACAAAAAGGGGACGTCACCTCATTGACCCATTTATTTTATTCGTTCAAATATTTGACAAAGATTTTGTGTCTGCACAGCAGTGACACTAATGAATTATTATGTTTGTTTTCATATTTATTGCACTTATTATTATTTTTATTTTTTACAGTTTTTCTGGATTGTTCACACACATTTCCTGAAAGCATGCTTCATACTCTCAGAACCCTAGACACGATTAAAAAAAAATTCTCACACAATAAGCAAAACCCCTCAGTTCTCCTTCACATTCAAAACAATGTTACTTCTTTTTTAAACTGTATTTTTGTTCTCAAATGTCACACAAACCACGAGATGAACAGACAGAAGTAGTTGAACACTGATGTGCACAGTGTAAAACACGACAATGAATGAAGAACATCATCATCCATGAAAATGAAATGAAAAAGACAAATTTATCAGAATAACTCAGACCTTTTTTTTTAAGTGTTACACTGATCAAAGACAGTACAAACATGAGTGTGTTGTAAATTATTTTTGAATATTGTTTTCATTCTCTGAACACTAATATGAGGTAACACCCATCCCCTCCAAAAAAATAAATAAGTAAATAAATAAATGTACATAGTGACCATCCCAACCAACAGCAAGTACCAGAAATTGTGTTAACAATTGAGAAAAACTGTAAAATGTTTTGCTCTGTTTTTCAATGTTGTGTCTTTTAATATTTCTTGTGTATTGTTCTGTCGCTTTAAACCTTTTATTCTTTATCATGTAAAGTGTCTTTGAGTCCTTGAAAGGTGCTCTATAAATAAAATATATTCTTATAATGACCATTATTGTGATCACTGTTAGGATTCAATGTTTTTCTGCACAAAAAGGTGACTTCTGATTGGTCCAGTCAGTTACCTGTCCATCAAAACTACCTGGCTGAACAGACCAATGAGAGGTCACGGAGGCCATGAAGTCCCGCCCCTCCAATCACCTGTAATGATGATCAGCTGTTTGTCAATTATGAGAGAAAATCAACAGCATCACAACAAAATAAGGTGGAGAACACGATCAAACTGTAAAAGGTGGAGCAGAGAAACTTAGAGGCTGTTAAAGAGCAGAAAGGTGAGGACATGTTTTCTTTTTTACTGTTTTTGCAGCGTTATTTGAAACGCTTCTCTTCATCTCAGAAAATGTTTTATTGTTAAATGTTGGTGTCACTTCACTTCATCGCAGTCTGGAGTGATTTCACCTTGTGAATATAATTTATCTGAGGGTTTTTTTTCTGTCCCTTAGATCATTTTTATTTCCTGCAGCTAAATATCATCTCACTAAAAGTCAACAAAGCTCCCTCTGACATTCTCAGTTTGTTGTTTTCTGCTTTTTATTTAAAGAAAAGTGAGATTTTCCTCCAGATCAGTTTGAATTTATCACCTGATGAACTTTGACCTGTGATAAACTGACAGAACAGAAACATTCATATCTTGGCTTTAAGATTCACACAGTTTTAATCTGCGTTCATGAATATTAAAAAGTGACCTACAGGATGAAGAAACTCTTTAATAAAAGCTCAGATTCTTGTTTTAAGCTGCAGCAGAGAAACTCAACAGCCTCTTTGGATCAAACCAAACAGGGAGAGAAAAAAGGTTTAAGGTTCAAACAGGAGTCTCATTTTAAAATATGTATAAATAAAAAAAAAATATATCAGAGAGAATCAGAAGTCAGGAGTTGATTAAATCATCTATGAGAGGAAAAAGTTATTTTCTGTTAAAGTGAGGATGAATTTCTAAAGCAGGAAAACAGAGAAACATCTGCAGCTGCTGTGATAATAATTAAATAAAATTACATTAAAGACTCTCAGAGACTTAAAACAGGTGAAAGTGACGTTAGAAACAGAACAAGCCTCAAAGCTTCTTCCTCTCTCTGATAAAAACTGATAAATTATGGATTTGTTGAATTAAAGCTTTTTCTTCCTGTCCCACAAGAAGCTGCAGCTCTGAGGTGAATTATTTCCACATGAATATGCAAATTAATGCAGTAAGATGCTACAGATCAGACACTTCACTACAAAACCTTTAGAAAATACTCCTGATGGAATCAAACAGAATAAAAGAATAAAAGTCAAACAGCAGATTTTCTCTCTCAGGTCGTTAAAGCGTAAAATCTTCATATATTTGTTCAGTTTGTGTCAGAAAACTCAGATTCTGGATATTTAAATTTATTTTAATCACGGAATAATTAGAAAAACGTAGAAATGATCTTTTCTAAACAGCTGCAGAGAAACAAACTGAAGCTCCTGATGTGAAATCTTCAGTTTCAGTCTGAAGTTTTGCTGCTCTCTGCTGCATCAAAGTGGAAACGCTGCAAAAAGAAAACTTCACAACCAATCTTTTTCCATTAGAGAGTTTGTGTCCCAGGCAGAAAAAAGAAAAACAAAAGCACATTTCTCAGTTTATATTTACATAAATAACTTTGGAATAAAATTACTCACAAATGACCATTTTTATTTCATAAAATCTGATTTTCTATGAGTGTTTTTCACGTCACATTCTTTATTCCTTGGTCAGATTTCAAACTCTCAGCTCGTCATAGAAATAAAACAAATTTTGATTCAACAACGAGACAGAAATTCTTTATTTAATTGAAATATTTCATGTGTGTCGAAGATGGAGGATTAGGGCCATATTAGAATAAAAGAAATTTAAAGACAAATATCAAAGATTTGCAAGAATAAAACCCATGAACCGACAACATTTTGCAACTTTAGTCTCATTTACGACTTTATTATCAAAAATGTACATTTTTTTTCTTGTAAATATTGACAAATCTTATTTGAGAAACTATCTTTTAACCTCCTGACACCTGAGCTTTTGTCTGCTCTGATTTTTTTTAATATTTTTTTCAAAATCAGTGTTAAATGTTTGATTTTTGAGCCCTGAGAAATTCAAGAGTGAGTTTAAAAAACAGGCTGAGCATTTTTGTTTGTTTCGTCCCTTAACCTTTGGAAAGAGACCTTGGGTTTCTTGAAAGGCGCTTTATAAATTATTAATAATAATAATAACTTTATTTGTAGAGCACCTTTAAAAACAACAGTTCACAAAGTGCTTTACAGCAGATCCACAGCAAAATCAACGAACAAATAGTGAATCAAATCACGAACAACATTGAAATGAACAATAAAAAAAACAAACTAACAATAATAATAAAAATCAATTAAAGTTATTGTTGTTATTCTAAAAAAAACCAGTAATATTTCTGTTCAGCTGAATGAATGATCCAAGAGCCAGAGTTCATCTTTGAAATAATTTATTGAATCTTCATAAATGTTAATATAATGCGTGGTCTTCATGATGAGCATATAAAATATGTACAGAGTAAATCACGGTTAAAAATGACAGAAATCTGCTGCTGCTGCTGGAAAAAGAAGAAGAAGAAGAAGAAGAAGAATGTGCTTCTATTGTAAAGGCGGAAACATCAGAATCAGAGCAGAAACCTTCATTCAACAATGAGAAGAATCACTGATAATAACGCAGAGAAACTCCACGTCTGCAGCTTCTGGAAGAGTCGAGCAGGAAGTCAGAGCGGCGCCCACCGTGGCGTTGATGCCGGCCGTGGCGTTGATGCCGGCCGTGGCGTTGAAGCCGGCCGTGGCGTTGATGGCGGCGCTGGATTAAGAAAGGCAGCAGTTGGACTGTTTGGACTCTCGGCCCTGACGACAAAGAGAGAAACAGGATCAGAAACTTCTCAGTGAAAGTGACTGAGCTCAGTTTTTCGTCTCCAGCAGAGAGAAACGTTTGGATGAGTCTCTTTTTTTTTTTTAAACGTGTACCTCTGTGCGCTCCTGTCTGCATGTTAGTGACGGTTAATCTGTCCTGGTACCTGTTGTTGTCTCTGCTGCTGACGCCTGAACTCTTCCTCGCTGGCTGCCAGAGCCTGAGCCAGAGCCAGGTCCTCCTGCTCCTGAGGGCTGATGACGGAAAAAACAAACAACAAACAGAGCTGAGTTAGAAAAGTTTCACTCATTTCTGACAAGAATACAGACGCACAAACTTTTCCTGAAGTCCCTGAAAAATCTGTGAATGAAAGTGACGGCGAGGAGAATCTGAACCAAGAGGATTTCAGCGACTCCTCCTTGAAAATGATTCATTTATTTGATTTGAGAATAAAAGTAGATCAGGTCTTTTTAACTCAACTTTTCTTTGTTCAAGATGACTTTTGAGCAGATACAACGGCGAGTAAATATTTATTTATCAACAGTTACACAGCGTTAGAAATGTGACAACAATTTCACTTTGTATGTTTCATCTTCAGCTCCTGTTTTAGCCTTTAGATCGTGCTCCATCATTCTCCTGTTTATCTTTTTTTTATCGCTTCAAAAGTCCACTCACAGACTTTAAATAGAAGTTTTTAATTCTAGAAACTGAGGTCCGGAGTCATTCAGAGAGACAGAGAGAGCAGGAAAGTGTTCCCAGTGTGTCAGAGCGTTATGGAGCTGATAATTGGATCCTGGTGGGATTAAAGGTGTCGATGATGATGATGATGAGGACGTTTCCTCACCTGAGCGTGGGCTGAACCGTCTGTCTGGACTCAGCCAGAGAAATCTCCAGAGCTCTTTGTAGCGCCTGCTCCTCCGTCTGCAGTGACATAACAGCATCATACATGTTTACTGATCCAGCTCAGGAGCGTTTCTTTAACCACGTGACCACGTTTACATAAGCAGGAACCTACCAGGCCGGCCTGGAACGATGCTGATGCTGGGATTACATTCTGAGCTGATACTGAGGTGGGAATCCTCTGAGCGGAGCTGAGGAAAGAGACAAAACACACAGAGAGTCAGTCTGAATAAAACTGAAACCATCCTGGATGATTAAAGTCAATCACAAATCTGATTAATACAGAGAAGTTACAGGTAGAAAAAATGGCCAAAAAGCAACAAAAATGAGCAAGAAACTTCTGAAAAACTTGGCAAATAGTCAGAACATAGCAACAATGGGAAAAGAGTAGCAAAAAACTGTGAAAAGTGGTAAAAAAAAAATATCGAAATAGAGAAAAATGATAGGGAGAAAACTTGAGAAATACCCAGAAAGTGGCAAAAAAAGAAAGAAAAGAGTGACAATATATATTGAAAAGTGGTTAAAAAATGGCCAAAGGTTAAAATAAAAGTGGTAAGAAAATTCGGGAAAAACTTGAAATCTTGAGAATAGAGGAAAAAAAGGCCAAAAGTGGTGAAAAAATAGTGAAAAGTGACTTAAATGGATGAAAAGCAACAAAAATCAGCAAGCAGATTAAGGGAAAACCTGGAAAACAGTCAAAAGGAAGCAACCATGGGAAAACAGGGACAAAAAAACAGTGAAAAGTAGTTTAATAAAATGTCAAAAGGCAACAAAAAATAGCAAAATAATTGGGCGAAAACCTGAGAAATACTTAGAATAAAGCAAATTAGATCCAAATGTGGTGGGTAAAAAAGAGTGAACAGTGACTTGAACGGCCGAAAAGCAACAAAAACTGGAGAGAAAACTTAAGAAATACCCATAAAGTAGCAAAATTAGAAAGAAAAGGTAGACAAAAAACATTGAAAAGTTGTAAAAAATGGCCAAAGGTTTAAATAAAAATGGCAAGAAAGTTAGGAGAAACATGAGAAATACTCAAATAGAGCAAAAAGGTCAAAAGTGGTGAAAAAAGAGTGAAATCTGACTAAAGTTGGGACAAAACTTTAAAAATGGTCAAAAAGTGGTGAGAAAAAAATGGGCCAAAAGAAACTTAGTGAGTTGTCGTGATAAATGCCAATTTTATTTTCCTACAACGTTTTTGTTTTAAGACACATAGGATGGGGGGACTTAGAAATAATCTCACAAAAAAATGTATTCTGTGATACAGGGAAAGAAAAACATGGTCAGATTCTTTTTGCAGATGATTGAGCTTCACGTGGAGGTGGTGGAGGTGTTGGAGGTGGTGGAGTCTCACCTGCTGCTTCGTCCCGTGTTATTTGCACTGATGCCGTTAGAAACAGGTCGAGAAACGGGTCGAGTGTTTCCTGAAGCAGAGGAGCTGGAGGCAGAAGTGGAGGAAGAGTTTTGGGCTCTGGCTACAGCAGCGTGTCTGAAACAGGAAACAAGAGTTTAACTTTGAAAACAGGAAACAAAGAGAGTTTTACTTTGAAAACAGGAATCAAAAAGAGTTTTACTTTGAAAACAGGAAACAAAAAGAGTTTTACTTTGAAAACAGGAAACAGTCGCTCACCCTGACTTGGACAGAGGTTTCCCGTCCGTCTTACATTCGTGGTCGAGGGGGTGTCGGTGTTTAAGACAGTAGTTTAAGTGACACTGGTCACACGTGACTCTGATCATCTCCTTCTGCTTACAGCCTCCTTTAGAACATTTATTAGTAAAAATCTGAAAAGAAGAAGCAGAGGAACTTTGTTAAAGTTGATTTAAACTCCTGAAAACAATGAAAGCGCTCAGATTTATAAACTCACCTTTCTCTTTCTCTGAGCTGGATCTGATTTGCAGTCACGGTCGATGTGTTCGCCCACTTTAATGTCGGGCATCTCTCCTCTCTTTATGGGGATGGGGATGTTACATAGAGGACAAACTGGAACCTGAACATCCTGCAGAGGAGAAAAACAAATACATGCATTTCAGATTTGGTTTTTTTTTTTTACATTTCCTGAATTTAATGATAATTTAAATCGTATATCTATTAAAAAAAAAACACACAAAAGCAGAAAAAGCATTTTATAATAATATGTTGTAATGAACATAAAAATAGATGAAGCTATAAGTTTTATGGATTCATAAGGTTAGGTAACATTTTGTATTTTATGACCCAAACACAGTA
The DNA here is from genome assembly GCA_008086565.1 of Thalassoma bifasciatum. NCBI lineage: Eukaryota > Metazoa > Chordata > Actinopteri > Labriformes > Labridae > Thalassoma > Thalassoma bifasciatum. Next base: position 7,828 of record RPOG01004553.1, on the reverse strand, counting down.
ATGATGAGTCACCTTTTTGTAAGAGGACATGCATTTATGGTTTGCATAGGTAATATGGTCCTTGCAGAAAATCTCCTGACAGGCGTCACATCTCATGGGAAGAAAATCTGAAACACAGAGTGAGGAGATTTTAAGTTCTGGTTATTTTTTTATGGTGCAGGGAGAATCAGTTTAGCATCTTTATGAGCAGCACTCACCTAAACGTTTACAGGTTTTCTCTGAGCAGTGCTCTCCTAAATCAGGAAACTCCATGGCTCACAGCCCTCAGTCACTTCAACCTCAGCCCCCTGAGAGAATGGAGAAACAAAGCGTTATAAAACGTTTAACCCGTATATTCTTATGTTATGTTGAGGAAAAATAACTGATTCTGTTGCAGGCCATTTTAACCCGCTCCATGTAAATCCACTCATAACAGTAAAAAAAACAAACAACAGGTTAAACTAATAACAACTGCATTTTACGTTATACGTCAGACTTTGAAATACAATTTTGCCAACTTTCCACACATTAGCGGCTCCTTGTCAATGGAAGTGACAAGATCTTATTTTAATGCCATGATAATTTCACATATTCTGTCCTGCATGTCTTCATGGTCTCAGGCGAAAGCGATTTACAGCTTGATAATGAGTTAAAAAACGTCACATTGCATCTCTGTCTTCAAGAAAAAACTAAAACAGTTACTATTGTCTAAGTATCTATGATTTACTGGTTATATCACTGCATCCACGAACAATATCAGGGTCGTCTGCTACTTTTTCGTTTCTTTTTTCTTTTCTTTCCGTCTGTATTTGTGTTGTTATTTTACTTGTGTGCTCCTGCTTTATTTGTGGGAAAACGGCCCCTGTTACAAGCTTTAAATAGCTTCTTTGGGGTCACCCTTTCCACACATCCACTGAGAAATCTATTGTACATATGTATATGTATATGTACATGTATGCATGTGTGTATCAGTGTTAGCCAAGGTTGATTTGTGTGAATAAACTAAACTAAACTAAAGTCCTCACAGTCATTTTAACAAAAATATGCTTAAAGACATTTTTAAAAAGTTAAGTGTTGGAGTTGTGTTATTCAAAATTTTGATGCCAGTATTCTCAAATTTACTGCAAATGAATATCGGCTCCATAATCAGTTATTGAGCTTCTTAGATCACTAACAACTAGAATCAGCCTTGAAAAAATAAAAAAAACACATCTGTCCATCTCTAATACTAAACTACACTAAACATCAGATACTTTAAGACTTTTACTCATGTAGAATTCTACAAGATGACTTTAACTTCTATTAAAGTCATTTGAACTCAAGTATTGCATTAAAGTACTTTATAAAAGACAACATAAGGTTTAATAAAAACAGATTAGTTCATGTGATGTAAACAGTCAAGTCATCATGACAGCAGAGTTTACACAGACTCTGGGATGTTTTTAAATAAAGAAAATAATTTAAATATATTAAAAATGTGACTTTAACTCCGGGTTTAATTTTTAGGAGCTTAATTTGTCCGAAAAACCTCAAAAATCACAAAAGAAAAGATGAAATATAAAAAAAAAAGGTCTGAAATTATGTAAGTATTCGACAGCTAGGCCATGCTACATGCTAAGCTAAGTGCTAAGCTACATGCTAAGCTAAATGCTAAGCTAAGTGCTCTGATCAGACTGAGGAGATGACAGCGGCTAATTGAGGTGATAATTACACAGCAGACAAACAGGAAAACAGCTTAAACAGACTAGTACAGGAAAAATATAGAGACTTATTTTTATATTTGTGTTTAAAGCAGCAAAAATAACAGTTAGCGACTTTAGCTTCTGGGAGCTAACAGCTTTTTAAGGTGTCGCCTCTTTGCGACAGAAACAGATCAAAACCTTCTTTTTTTAATCTGTTACAAACAAACACGAGTCTCATCTTTTCTGTCCTGTGACTGTCAGAGTATTTACTGTCATAAAAATGTTTAATATGTTTTTATTAAACCGTTATAGAGAAAAAGTGTTGACGCTCCGTGAGTTTAGCTGAGCCTCTAATGTCACTCACCACAAACTCTCCTTCCTCTTCTTCTTCTTCTTCTTTTTCCTCTTTCTCTTCTTTTTCCTCTTTCTCTTCTTCTTCCTCTCAGTCTGGGTGAGTAAATCAGGAGCTGATCTCTGGTGTTTAAAGCTCCGCAGATGTTGAGCTCCTCTCTGTTTCTCTGTGTTTCTGATGTTTCACTGTTTCTTCAGGAGCTGATGCGTCATTTCCACGCCCCCATGACGACGCGTCATCTGACGTCACACGCAGGTGCTCTGACAGGATGGATCATGACTGTGTGGAAAACAGGTGAGATCAGGAACAAGGAGGAACAACCAGAAAGATCCAGAACTGTTCGAAAGATCCAGAACTGTGAGAAAATTCCAGAACTTTTAGAAAGATCCAGAACTTTTAGAATCCAGAACTTTTAGAAAGACCCAGAACTTTAAGAAAGATCCAGAACTTTTAGAATCTAGAACTTTTAGAAAATTCCAGAACTTTTAGAAAGATCCAGAACTGTTAGAAAGATCCAGAACTTTTAGAAAGACCCAGAACTTTAAGAAAGATCCAGAACTTTTAGAATCCAGAACTTTTAGAAAGATCCAGAACTGTTAGAAAGACCCAGAACTTTAAGGAAGATCCAGAACTTAAAGAAAGATTCAGAACTTTTAGAATCCAGAACTTTTAGAAAGACCCAGAACTTTTAGAAAGACCCAGAACTTTAAGAAAGATCCAGAACTTTAAGAGGGATCCAGAACTTTTGGAAAGATGCAGAACTTATAGAAAGATCCAGAACTTTAAGAGAGATCCAGAACTGTTAGATCAGAACTTTTAGAATCCAGAACTTTTAGAAAGATCCAGAACTTTTAGAAAGATCCAGAACTGTGAGAAAGATCCAGAACTTTTAGAAAGATCCAGAACTTTTAGAAAGATCCAGAACTTTTAGAAAGATCCAGAAGTTTCACCCTCCTGTTTTCTTCGAGTCAGTTTGACCTGTTTTAAAAAGTTTTTTTCTTATAACTTTGCTTTTGTGTCATTGAATTGATATAAAATTACACGGATGGTTCCATTTAATCCTATTTACATGTAAAATTAGTTGTTTGTAGTTTAGCTGTGATTAGTCTGTTTAATGTAGATTTATAGTATCCTCCTATCATCAAACAAATTAAAGTGAAAAAAAACAACACCCTGCCTAAACTTTGACATAAACCTGTCTGTGATATCACAGAATCAGAATCACTTTTATTGCCAAATATCTTTAAGAAGCAAACAAGGAATTTGACTGCGGTTTCAACTGTGCTCTCTTGTACAAAAAAGAAACAAAAAAAGAAGTAAGAATAAACATTAAGTGCCACATATGTTAGAAAAACAGACATTAAGTAACTACAAATTAGAAATGTGGAAATATTAGAAATATAGAAACTTTGTACAAGAGGAAGAAAGAAAATGATATATATATATATATATATATATATATACACACACACACATTTAAATGAGATGCAAATTAGTGCAATGAAAGATGTGCAACACACACACACACACACACACACACACGCATATATATATATATATTTACACAGTCAAATAATGCAATGAACAGAGAATGTGCAAGGATGTGCATGAGGATGGTAGGGTATTTACATCTATTACATTTTACATCTATTGATGCACCTCTGTTAAAAACATTAGTGCAAAAAACAAACAAACAAACAAAACCCTCAGAACTTGAGCTATTTTCTGCTCAAGTAAGAAGTATACTCTTACATAAATAAGGTCTATCACACCATCATCACAAAATTGCTAAATAAATGTGAATATTCATGAGGTTCTGGTTGGATAAGAATTGTTTGACTTTAAGGCCTCCCCTGATGGCGGCATGGCGAGGACAAAGTGCTGCGTTTGCTGCGTTTGCTGTGTTTGCTGCGTCTGCTGCTCTGCAGACAAACAGTTGTCAGCAGCAGGTTCTTACAGGTTCCTGCTGTTTTCTTCTGTTTGTTTGAGGAGGAACATTTTCCCACTGAGCTCTGCATCCTTTGTTTTCTCCCCATCATTATAAATTAACAGGACTGTTGCATTATGGGAAACACCTGAGTTTTATGTGTCTGTAACATTTAGATGTGATTAGATGTGATTTGTTTCTCTGCTGCTCGTCTGTGTCAGTTTGATCCGTGTTGAAGGTTGATTTAGTTTTTTCTGAGCTGATAATAATCTCACTCTTTAATCCTGGAAATATAAACTGAAGCTTTTTTATTTAAGCTCTGATAACAGAGCAATCAGTGAAGATGGACACTCCGCTCTGAGCTTTCCATCTCCTGAAATATTGAACCTCAGAAGAGTCTTTAACAGCCTGCGGTCACATTCAGCATTCATGAAGAGGTGCGTGAGTCACTTTTATTAAAAAGTGAAATAGAGCCATAGAATTCCAATCCTACTATTTGATATCAATTATTTAAAGTGGAGTCCAATCATCCAATCTTTGGACAATTTAGCCTGAACGGATCTGAAATGATCTTCTTCAAGTTTCCTCTTTCTGAGAGTTTAAAGAGTTTAATGGAGGGAAATGAACACGGCACAGTTTAGAGAAACTCAGGAACTAAAGAGACTGAAACTGTCTGCAGGTTCAGAGAGGATTCATCACAGCAAAGGATTCTGGGTCAAATATGAGAGGGGGGCGTCTTAAAGGTTTAACCAGCTGATGACGGTAGATACTGATGGACCAGGACCAGAACCAGAACCAGCTGAGACCCAGACCGACACTTCTGACAGTGGATACTGAGTCAAGACCAAACCAAGACCAGCTGAGACCTTAAGAATTATTTTTAGAAACCAGAACATTGTAAACATTTAAAGATCTTGTCTCACTGATCCAGTTTCCTCATGAAAACATTTGACATATTGAATTAGGCGTCTACAAATCTTTCAAAGCACAACATGTGAAATTCTTCAAATTTAACAACTTTTTTCAAAGACGTTCTTACAAAAAAGCCAGAGGGAGAAAAGAAGACTAAAGAAAATATGTTTGCATGAACAGGTGCATCTAAAAAATGAGAATATGATGAAAAAAGTGAAATATTTTCTTTCTCTTATTTCAGAAAGGTAAACCCAGATAATTTATAGACTCATTCTACAAAGAGTGAATTATTTCAAACCTTTATTTCTGTAAATGTGGATGATTATATCTTACAGAGAATGAAAATACTAAATACAGTGTCTAAGAAAATTTGAATATCACAGAAGATTAATAACAAAAGGAGATTTTAAATAGAAATGTCAGGATTAAACTTGCAGTCTTATTTCTCTTTCTTGCTGTTTTTTCCTCTTTTCTCCACTTGAATAGTTTGTTTAGTAAAGGTAGTTTTTCACAGTTTGAGTAACTCTGGTGTGGAACAGAAACATCTGCTGAAATTTGATATTCTAGCACATTTAGAGAAAACATTAGACTGTAACAGTATGAAACAGTGGGAGCGTGCAGCCACTAGAGGGCGCCACAGCTCTTTTTATGCGTCTGCACCAACTTGTGTGATTGTGGAGGTCAAAGGTGCTTTAAGGTCTGCAGCTGCATCAATCTGCTCACGTTTACAGAGATAAATCATGAGTTTATGACCTTAAATGATAGAAAGTGAGTTAGTGTGGTTGTTCTTGTGTGAATATGAAGTGAAGCTGAACTCGTGTTTGAATATTTTCTGACTAACCTTCAGAAAAAGGAGAGGAAACACCGAAGTGAATGTTTCAGAGGTTTTGAGTCTTTGCCTTCAGCTTCACTTTGTCTCGTCGTCTCGTTGCTGCTTCAGTAAACGACTCTGGGGTTTTAGTTTTTCAGGAGCAGATGGCCGAACTGCAGACTACAGTCACAGATCTTTGTAATGTGAGGAAGCGGCGAGGGACTGCTCGCCATCCTGCCGCCACTTCTTCCAAGTTGGCAACAAACAAACAAACGAAGCACACGGCAACGAGTTAACAGAGAGAAAGCTTCTTTTTGTCACCAAACCGTCTCTGGACTCTGATTCTGGGTTTAAACATGTGACTGCACATTATTTTACGTTGTCAGGGCCAAACAACATCTTTATCCAGATATGAACATTTAAGAAACTGATGTTGCAAAATCAACGATAGTAATTAATGTGACACACACACACATGAATGTGAAGTGGGGAAATTGAAAAGAGAAACAAAAGAAACAAACAACCAGTGCAGAATCTGCACATTGTTCAGCAAAAAAAAAACAGTATTTCAGATTCAAAACGAAGAATCTAAACCAGCGTCAGGTGTTGTTCAGTTTAATAATGTGGAACTTAAATTCATAAAAGAGTTTTCACAGACACCATAGTCATGTGTATAGAAACAAATTTCTGATGATTACAAAGAGTAAAATGAAAACTGGCCTTTGTTGAGATTTGTTTGGCTCATTTAAAGTCCAAATTTTGAGATAAGTCAAAATTTATTTGGTACAGAATGAAAGTTTTGGCTTATAATCTCAAATTCCAATTTCTGTCTCATAACTTTGACTTTTTATCTGAGGAATTTGAAATATTTACCTCATAATTTAGATTTTTTCCCCCCTAAAATTTGACTCTGTAGCTCAATAAGTGAACTTTTTGTCTCATATCATTACTTTGCATTATATATTTTTTTCATTTTCTCCTCATATTTGGCTTTTAATCTGAGAAATTTGAAATTTTATCTTATAGTTTGACTTTTTTCCTCAAATTTTACAATTAAGCTAAATAAAATTGACGTTTCATCACATATTTACTTTTTTATCTCATAATTTAGCTTTTATTCCTGAAAAGTTTGACTTTCTGTCTCAATAGATTGAGTTCTTATCTAATTCTTTCAACTATGAAACTCACACTTTTTTTCTTCTCTTGTAATTTTGACTTATCTGAAAAAAAAGACTGTTTATCTAATAGCTTTGACTTTTTTAACCTTATAATTTTGACCTTGAATGGGTCAACTGGATATGAAGTTGTGTCTATTTCATCTGAATTCACAAAGGCATTCTGGGTAAAACTTGAAAGCTACAGCTTTGCTAAACAGCTGAGAGGGGCTGAGGTGATTTTCAGGTTAACATGCATTACTGATTTATTTGAAGATAGAATTTAAAGTCAAAATTTTGTAGATGAGAAGATGAAAACTTCAGTAATCTTTGGTCTCATTGACAGAAATGAAATAAGTCAGAATAACAAACACATGTTAGAGTGAAATGTCCAAGTTGTTGCTGTCATGCAAACCTGTAATTTGCACACACTCACTCACACACAGACACGTGCACAGAGGCTATGAGCTGTAATAACCCTCCTACACACACACACACACACACACACACACACACACAGTGACAGACACACTATATATTCACCTATTCATACTTTCACTCATCCAAAACCATTTGGGATTATATGGAGGATGGCTTAAATGTGGATAGGCTGCACTCCTTCTTTCCCCTCTCTCTCTCTCTGTCTCTCTGTGTCTCTTTCTCTCTCTCTCTGCTGTATTTTCCTGTAGAGTTGAATTATTAGATTGAAGTTGAATAATAAGCAGTGAGTCAAACAGCACAGCCTTCATCTGCGGAGCTGTAATTAACGGGGGCAAAATGCAGGCGGTGGCGAAGGAAGGAGGAGAGGAGGAAAAAAAAAAATGCAAATTATTCTGCACAAAGGCTCCTCACAAATTGGCGTCACCATTTCTCAAATTATATCATTACTATATTTTGAAAATGTTAATCTGTTGAGCGGATTTCCCGGGGGAGTTGAGTAAATTAGTTCTATTTCCGAGGCTGCCTCTCTGCAAAGGCTCTGCAGCGACAAGCACCTCTGATTTGCTGATT
>RPOG01004552.1:4763-43088 GCA_008086565.1 Thalassoma bifasciatum | reverse complement strand
AAAAGAACAAGACTGAGTTCAGTGCAACCAAAAGTACTTGAAGCAGTCAGCAAAAAGTAGGACCTATTGCTCCCCCCCTTTCCTCTAAGTCATTCAAAAACCTGTCCAAGTGATACATGATCCACTCACTGGAAATGCCCAAACAAAAGAAAATTAATGCAGAAATCTGTTATCTACATGTACAAGGATTGAACCTGTTAAACTAAATGTTTATGCATATATATTCAGAGGTGTCAGATTCATGCATCTGTATGGATGTTGTCCCTATGTTACTGAATGGAAGATCCTTTATCATGATGAATAAAAGTACTTAAAGAGTGAAATCAGAGGCTGTAGATGAATCTTCGGCACCAGGGGGGTTAATATAATCCAAACCTCACCTGCTTTTATATTTCAGATTGACAACATAATCATGGTGACTGACTACGGTGTCAGCGAACAAATGGAGTGGGCCATTACCAACTACCAGAAGGATTTGAACAACAAAGCTCTCCTGGTGAAGATCTTCCTTACAGACAGGTAATGGTACCACCTCCAGGAGTAAAATAGTCAAATTTAATGCTGATATGATATTTTTTTAACATTAACCTTTTTGCTGATCTGTGTTTTATTGTTTTTTGTTTTTTTTCCTTGCAGAGAAGAAGAGTTTTACTCTGATAAAAACTGTGTGAGCTTGGCAGGCTTCAGTGAACAAATGCTCAGGTAAATGTCTTAGTACTCAGTTTGACTCAAAAACAATTGCTGTTAATCTCCAGGTAATGTGTTAAGACTGGTACAACTTTCTGTCTTGATGTGTGAGAATATGAGAGTTTTGAATGAAGTTTGCTGTACAAATTTACTCATTTATCTCTTGGCTACAAAATAAAACAGCCATGTGTCATGCTACAGTGAGAGTAGATACGTTTTTTTTATGTGCTCTTAACACTTGACTAGGTTTGTGGCAGAGCGAGGGTCATCCAGGTTGATGGAGCATGTGGAGCGTTTGGACAAACTGTACCACATCCCACCACCAGAGGGAGCTAAAAGTCCTCTGGCATCAACCAATGTTGTCCCAATATCAGCCAGCCCCAAATTAAGGTAGGATCTGTTATTATTCTGAGGATCTTCTAACATATTCTTCTGATTCCTCAGGAGTTAACCAGACCCCCTCCTCCGTCTCCAGGTGGCGAGGTGTTCGTGTGTTTATCTCCTCCACTTTCAGAGACATGCACGCTGAGCGGGACATCTTGGTGCGCAGCGTGTTCCCTGAGCTCAGGCGTCGTGCTGCTCAACACTGCCTCTACCTGCAGGAGGTGGAGCTGCGCTGGGGTGTGACAGAGGAGGAGTCGGAGCGGGCGGCTGAGCTGTGCCTGTCGGAGGTTTGTCGCAGTCAGATGATGGTGGGAATCCTGGGAGAGAGGTACGGCCTGGTGCCTCCTAAACCTGTCCTCCCTGACCTGCCGCAGTACAGCTGGGTAAGACTCATCATTATAGACCATAATTAATCAAAAATCAAAGCATAAGTGAGGTACTTAAACTCTTAAAAAGTAAATCTAAGGTTATTGTCAGAACTTGACCTGTGTTGATGGGTGATCCAAACATAACAGACATTAATACTAATATTTCTTATTTGGTTCTCTGCTGGTTGTAAAGACTCATCTGTATTAAAGTGAATCTAAATTAGGAACTTTGAGGAGGTCTTGTGCTTTACTGAACATAAGATTTAAGTATTAAAGAAGCCATAACTCATTCTTTGTGTTCAGCTGGCGTCGGCTCCAGACCGTATGTCTATCACAGAGATGGAAATCCGTCAGTTCCAGGCTCTTTACCCTGACACAGCAAACCAGCGGATGTTCTGCTACTTCAGAGACCCAAACATCACTAAGTATGAGATTACTAGGGATTGTTTTTTAAGAAAGACTTACTTTGTTTGAAGTTTTAAGAGCAATTTATTTTATGAAATTTATTTTTGTTTCCCCTTCTGTCTTTCTCAGATCAGTTCCTGTGGCGTGGAGATCTCATTTTGCCCCTGAATCAAAGGAAGCCGAGTCAAAAATGGCCTCTCTGAAGGAAATGATACGGGAAAGTAAAGTGAAGGTCACAGAGAAGTGAGTCTTCAGACAAACATAATTTTATTCAAATCTTGCATTCCTATTATTTTTTACTTTTTTAGAATTTGGTTTATCAAAGTTTTGTCTGGTGCCTTTTGAAGTGTAATATTTTTGATGAAAGACTTGCAACATTCTAATATTTAACCCACATTTCTGTTGATGTAGCATTTATTCCCTTTTTATGTAACAGTTACCGTTGTGAGTGGGGAGGTGTTGTAGATGGAAAACCATATCTGAAAAACCTGGGAGACTTTGGCAAAGCTGTGCTTGAAGACCTGTGGACGGCTGTCGTAAAACAGTTTGTTGAAGTCAGTTTTCCATTAGTTTGATTTCCAAAGTATTGAACTCACCTTTGAAAAGGAAAAACAACCAAATATTTTGGTGAAAACAGCAAAAAACGGTTTTAGCAAAATACTGTATGCGGTTACTAATAAATGTTCTTGCCTTACAAGTTCACATTATTTTCTCCATGTAACAGGAGGATGATGATGCTGAGGCTGCGTCTGATGTGAAGGAGCAGGAGATTCACCAGGGGGCGCTACAGAGACAGTTCTTTGGCAGACAGAAGCTGCTCAGAGCAGCTGTAGAGATGTCGGAGCAGGTCCAGGCTAAAGGAGGGATGATGGTGGTGGAGGGAGGACCTGGAGAGGGAAAAACTGTCTTCATGGTACACTTGTTTTTGAACATCTTTTACTTGGATGATTATCTACTTGTCATTTTCTGTGAATAGTTCTGAGTTATAACAACTTAATAAAAGCTACACTTTCTCTACACACAGGCTGCTTTAGCAGAGGCTCTGAGGACAGGAGAGAAGTCCAGGACAAACCTGGTCTGTGATGTCATCTCTTACTCTACAGTTTCCAGCCAATCAGCTCGCTCTATGGAAAACCTGCTCAGATTTCTCGTTCAGTCGTTGAGGAAAATTAAAAACACTGAGGAGGATGCATCTCTGCCACAGTCCTACAGGTTTGCAAGAATGGGAACTTTGAATCATCTCAAATTATTCAAACTAATAAGTTCGTCATGTTTGCACACCAACTTATTTTTTTCGGAATAATTCCTCATCACAGAGATTTGCTGTCAGAGTTTCACTCCACCATAAGTGACATGAAGACAGAAAAACCTCTGGTGCTGCTTGTTGATGGAGTGGATCTTGTTCAAGATGGCAGAGGTCAGCTTTGCTCTGATTGGATACCACAGGAACTTCCAAAGGTCAGTGACATGGATGGGAAACTATTAGAAAGTTAAATTTATAATTGTTGGCTGACAGAAATAAAAGATACAAGAGATAAAAGATTTGTCTGGTAGATTACATTTATATAAATAAATATATTTGTTTGATGGTTAGTTTTGCTGTTTTTCCTCACTTCAGGGTGTCTGCTTGGTGGTGAGCATCCCAACTAAAGCAGCTCTGCTACAAATTCTGGCCAAGAAAAGAGGCAGCATCGTGTTTTCTCTGGGTCAGCTCACCATGCTGGACCGAAAAGAGATCGTCCAGAAAGAACTGGACACATTCGGGAAGAAACTCAGTGACTCTGCATTCAACAACCAGGTTTTTCTCCAATGTTCTGATTTATTGCAAGTATAAATATGTTATTTATTGTGTATGAACTCAGATACTTCTGGATCCCTGCATCATGTAGCCATAGACACCTACACTCACTTATGTACTCCTGATTTTCCTTCTCTTTAAACCTGTGCTGTGTTTGCTTGTGCAGCTCCAGATCTTAACAATGAAAAAAGGAGCAGCGAGTCCTCTTTACCTGCACCTGGCCTGTGAGGACTTGAGGAACTACGCCTCCTTTGACAAGGTTTGAAAACAATTTTAGACTTCCACAATGCTTAAGTTAGATTTTCTGCCAACAGTTTGGTCGAATGTTAACATGTTTGACTTGGTTTATGTACTCAGCAATTGACTTATTGACCAGTTGAACAATAACAAAACATTTTTCTTTGAGTTACAGCTGAAGGAGAACCTTGATGGGATGCCTCAGTCTCTGAGTCAGTTGGTGCAGTTCAGTCTGAACAGACTCTGCTCGCAGTACAGAAGCATGCTGGGACTTCGCTGGGCCCTGGCAGCTCTTACTGTCAGCACCACGGGTAATCTGTGTTACTTTTTTCAGTGATTGGTGTTAAAATGGTATGGAGGGATGTTGTAAAGATAGAAAGTATCTGCCAAACTGCCAACATGTCATCTTGTTTTACAGGTCTGAGGGAGAGAGACTTGTACTCAGTTCTGAACACATGCAACGACTTGTCTTCACGGGACAGAGAGGCCTCGTGGGGGGAAGTTCTCCACCTGTCTTGGAAGTCTAAAGGACGTGTTCCCATGGCGATTTTCACTCACATCGTGCTGAGTTTACACAGGCAAGAATCTTAGTTTGAGTTTGAAACAAAGGTCTGAGGTTGAATATAAGTAGTTGACAAAGTTTCTATACTTAAAAAACCATTAAACTTCAATGAATATCCCAGGCTTTTGTTGTTTGAATCTCTGAAATCAGTCTGCCTTTATATTAGAGAGGTGTCAGCAGGATAAAGTCTTTTGGATATTTATGAATCAAACTATGCTGCATTTAGAGAAGATTTTTGTTGTAATTTCACTCCTCTTCCTCCATATGAAAAGCCAGCACAAACACCTTTTGTCACTTATAACGTGTGCATTTCTTCATCCTTTGTGTAGTTAAACAGTCGATGTGCACGGTCTGTAAACTGAGGCCTATTTTTGTTTGTCAAAACATGCAGCCACACCCTGCTAATAAAGAGGCTTGTATTGGAAGTTGTATTGAGAAAGCAGAAAGAGTTCTCTTGTGATTCAGTTTCTCAGGGAACATTTCCAGAATCAGTTTAGGGTGAAATTCACAGTTCATTTGGGTGTTTTCAGCAGTGTAGCTCCATTGTGGCAAGATGTTTGACTAAGTCTTATTTGCAGTCTGATTTGTTCGTCTCATTGCCACGACACTGACGACCTGCTGAAACTGACCAATCAGGAGGTGAGGAGGGCCTTTGAAGAGTTTCTGCTCCCTACAGACAAAGACAGAACCAGAGCTCACCTTGTACTTGCAGGTAGATTACACAAACTCTTTTGTCAAAATATTCAGGTCCAAACTGAACATCTTAACTTCACTATCTTCTGTCTTTGTTCAGCTCATCTGTGGGCTCTGGCTGACCCACAGGGCTCAGGCACCTTCCTGCACTGTGAGGCCAACTCTGTCATGAACCTGCCTTCAAACCTGGTGAGTTTTCTTAGAAATGTCATTCCTCTGTTCAGAAATCCAGAGAACTATAGTTACTCAGTTCCTCTTTTTCTGTATTTTTTCTTTAACCAGATCCAAAGTGGTCAGATGGAGGCTCTTCATTCTCTGCTCTCCAGCTACTTCTTCCTGTATGCTCAGGTGCGTCACGGCCTCCTGCATCAACTCCTGGAGACTTACCGCTTGTACGGTGAGTATAAAGATGATGTTATGTGAGAATATCTGCCATGAAGATGATTTTTGCTTGATTTCTTCTTGTGGTTTCAAAGTGAAACTGTCTGAGGTTGTTAAAAGGGTTTACTCAAAGGCTAGATTAACATTTGCATCCTGTGAAATTTTACTTTCCACAGATAACAAGCAGGACTCTACAGCCTCATGTAAGCACTTAACTCATAATTTCCTAAGAAGTGTATTTTAGTCCTCCTTCACACCAAAGTTTCTCTGTGCTTCTTTCAGGTGGTCCCAAAAGTCGCCTTAAAGACTGCCATGGTTTCCTGAAGCGCCACGCTCAGCTGCTTTCCTCCTGGCCGTCTCTTTTCCTTCAGCAGGCCTTCAACGAGCCTTCTGGGACATCTGCCCAGGCCTGGGCACAAGGCCTGATGGGAAATGGAGGGGTCCGTGTTGTAGAGTGGCTGAATAATGACAACAAACTTCAACAGGAGCCAAGGTATAAAAGTAATTTTGTCTTTTGGAGTTTGTATTTTCAGTACCTAACTGAATGTTGATCTCAGATTATGGCAACGGTCTTCTGTGTTTAATCACAGTGAACTGGTGTCGACTTTCTCCTCTGAACCCACCTGTTTGGTTGTGAGCTCTCATGAAGAGCTGATGGTGGTCGGCACCGGGCAGGGAACACTGCATTTCTTCAGCACACAGACTGGACAGGTAGGGACATAATATTATCACAGCGAGAAACTTGTGCTATCTTTCAGTGTATCTTTTTATCCTGTCATACCATATTATTTACATTCAAGATCATGAGTAGCAATTCTGGCTACCAGCAAGTTTAATTTTTTAATGCAGTAATATGAGTATATAAATTGTCTTCTGACCGCAAACAGGGAGTGAAATCTCTGGTGAGCAGCTGTGATGGCATCTCCAGCTGCGTGTTTCTTAAAGATGGCCGCCTTGCCACCACCTCCTATGATGGACGGATAGAAATCTGGGACATTGAGAACAGCTGCAGGTGAGAGGAGAGTTAGATCGTCCTGTACGAGTCTCCTAATCCGTATGTTTCCGTGTTTTTCTTCAGATGTAGTTTGACTTAACTGTCTCCTGTTTCACGTCTTTGCAGGACCGCTCTCATTGATGCTCACACAAACACAATAACAGCAAGTGATATCTCTGTGGACAGGAAGAACCTCGCAACCGTGTCTCTGGACTTCACGTTGAAAGTTGGTCCCACAAAACAAATCTTATTACATTCATGGAGCACCATGTAATGTAATAGTGCAGTTTTGATAATGCTGTTCTTCTCTTTCTTCAGGTATGGTCTTCAGCCAAAGGTAATAAGGTCGCAGCCCTTCACAGCTCCAGCCCTTTGAACTGTGTGACCTTTGACCCCGAGGGTCTCCTGCTGGCTGCAGGTTGCTGGGATGGGAAAGTGATTGTTTGGAACTGGCTCCAGAATAAAGTCTTAATGGTGAGTTATCCAAAGAGCGAGATAACTTTTCATAAAAAGAGTCAGATTAATTCTTAATCAACAGTAATCATCCACTGGGGTTCATAAAACCTTTTTCTGTCTTTGCTGTTTGTTTCCTCAGAACTTGTCTGGTCACCAGCGCTCTGTCCGCAGTCTCTCCTTCACTCCCTCCTCCTCCATGCTCTGCTCCGGCTCTGTGTCCGGAGAGGTCAGGGTGTGGTCAGTGTCCACCTCCACCTGTGTGGGATGTTTCCAGGCTCACTGTGGAGCCACAGAGGCCCTCACCTTCCTGGAGGAGGGGAGCCTGCTGCTGAGCGCCGGCTCTGATCACATGGTGAGGAAACTTTTTCCGTCAGTGAAGCTGATAAGATTGTATTATTGTCTCTTAATTTGACATTAGCCACTTCCTCTTTCCGTGTCTTCTTGTTATTCAGCTCCATCTCTGGTCAGGGGGGCTTGGTCGTTCAATTGCTACATTAAAAAGTGATGTGGTAAGCTTCATTTTTTCATTGGCTGTCACTCCTGATTTCTTGGAGCTCAAAAGACAGCTGCAGTTTGGTGAGAAAGTTACAGTTCTCTGTTGTGTTTCAGTGCGAGCAGGAGCCTCCCCGTAAGAAACAAAAACCTGTACCCTCTGCTCCAGCTGCTCTGTGTGTGGCTGTTAATGGAGACTTTGTTGCTGTGGGATATCACGGTGACGGCATCAAACTCTTCAGTCTGGAGTCAGGTGTGTTTGAATGAGTAAAAAGAAAGTGACCCTTTTTTATTTAGGCTGTCACACATTTGGACTTAGGTATCCACTTATTGCCCCTATATTGTTTCATTTAATTCTACGTCTCATTGGGTAATCCATACATAACTTATATTTTTTGATGGAGAGAACTTGGTAACACAGGCCAAACTAAAACACAGCCACTCTTTCCATTAAGGTAAGTTAGATATAAGTGAGGGAAAGAAGTTAAAGTCATAAAAAGGCCGGGAACACTTCAAAATCTTAGTTATCATAAATGAGATATCCATATGACCTCCTTCAGAAACCAGCTTTTATCTCGATTCCTTTGTTTGGTTGCTAACAGCTCACTAAACAGACTCTTATCATTTATATCTGAGTCACAGGTGAGAAGTTATGGGACTCAGGACACCTTGATGTGTCTGTCCCCTGCCTGAAGTGGGTCCATGTGGATGCGGAGCAAAAAGAACCTGAGCTGCTGGTGTCTGCAGGCAGCGACATACGTCTGAGAATCTGGAAGAAGAAAGAGGGAGAGGAGGGGCTGCTGGGAGGTCTGGAGCAGTTGGGAGTGTTTGGTCACCAACGTCGGCCCATCCTGGCAATGGAACAGAACTCAACATACCTGGCAACAGCTTCAGGTAAGAGAAAGTAAAGTAGATCCATGACTCAGTGTTCGTCTGTGAAATACCTGTTTGCTATATTAATTTCTGTGTTTCTCTATGAATAAGACGACTGCACCATCGCTCTGTGGCTGCTGAGCGATCTGGCCAATGATTCCTGTGATCTGCCTAATGCGCTGCTGAAAGGTCACACAGGAGGAGTCACCTGTCTGTCTTTCAGCCCTGATGGTGGACAGATGCTGTCAGGTGGAAAAGATAAGGTGTGTTTATGTTGGTTCACCTTGGACACATAGTCTTGAATCTTGTGTCATCCCTTCCTCCATTCAGATTTTGATGCAACAGTTTAAAAGAGTTTGTCTTGGTTTTAAAGAGACGCACTGTTATATTTTTACTGTCATGGACTGTCTCGGTTTGGTTTATAAGGCTGTCCTGATCAATGTTTTTGTTTCAGGGTCTAATGGTTTGGGATGTGAGTGTGTCTCCTGCTGTTCTTTTCAAGTCGCTCCCTCATGCTCATAGAGACTGGATAACTGGCTGTGTTTGGACTCCAGACTGTGTGGTAACTCCTTCAAACTGCTGTGCTGCTGTTTTTACTGTACTTCTGTGTTTCTGCAGACCTGTCCTCATCAGACTCTGTCCTGTTCCAGATCAGCTCCTCAAACGATGGCAGGCTTTGTTTCTGGGATCTGCAGGAAGGAAAATGTCTCAAAGAAATCTCATGGACCAGTTCTCTCACTTCTGTCTGCTGTTTGGTGAGATTATTATGTACCTTTTGGCTTTCCTGAGGTCTGCTGCTTGTGCCTTATTTACTCTCTTGAGGTTTTTATGTAGGGACCAGTCTCAGCTTTGTGTTGATTTGTTGTTTTTTTTCTCTGTGTGCAGGGACAGTTTGTGATAGCTGGCTGTGGAGAAGGATCACTTCGTGTTTGGAACTGGGAGACAAACTCAGAAATCAGCCACATTGCTGCACACAAACAGCGTATCAACCACTGCTCTGTTCTTCCAAACACAGGTAAATGTCTCCAATGATAGACGTATTGAGTATTTGGGTCATAGATTGGCAAAAATTTAAAATTCCCATCTATTTTTTTTCCAGACAAAAGCAAAGAAGTCAACCCAGAGGAAATGTCTGTCCTAACCACGTCTGATGATGGCACAGTGCAGATCTGGAAGCCACTGCAGGTCAGCTTGATAAAGAAAATGACAGAGATATTTGAAAAATTCGTCCAGTATAGTTAAACATTTGGGACATAATTATTTGTTTTGTGGGACATGGAGATATTTGAGGACTTCGTCAGTGTAGTTGAGAACCACCGATAAATACTGTCACATATTGAAACATACCAAGCTATCATAGAAAATTCTTTAGTTCTGAAACATTTTGCGCTCTTAACTGTTATAAGACTTAATTGCTTCGTTCTTTTCTTCTTTTTTTGTCTTGTTTCTTACGCTTTGTATCTTTAAACACAGGTGGAGCACTTCAACAGCTTCCAGGGTCACAGCGGCTCTGTACATGGAGTCGTTCTCAAAGAGGGATTCCCAGAATTCCTCACTGTATCTGAGGACTGCTCACTGCGCTGCTGGACAATAACAAAAGGTTAAATGTTGTACGCTGCTTTTAAGTACGATCCATATCTTTTTTTAAAACGAAATGGTTCACGATAGAGATGGAGTTTGTGGCTCTTTGAAGGGAGCCAGTCAAAAGACTAGCTTGTTGTTGTTTTGATTTTAGAAGTCAGTTAGGGGTTTCTCTTTTATGAAGGAACCAGTCACTGATAGTCACATCACTCGTTCACAGTGCTGAACAAATCACTGTGATATTATAAAATGCAGATGCGTGGGGGCACTTTGCAAACATTAAAGCAACTGTTGATTGCTCAGTTTTTAATTAACCAGTTTTGTTTTTTCAACTAGGCAGCATTTACAGATGTTGGTGTGACAGTAATTGCAATGTGATGTGTTTAGGACACATTAAATAAATATCTAACCTTTTTTCACCGTGTATCTGTGTTCTGTCTTTTCAGAGGGTTCGACCTGCTTGAGAGGTCCAGTCACAGCTCTGTGTTACTCTGAGGAAGGTGATCTGCTTCTGGTTGGTTATGAATCTGGATATCTGGAAATATGGAAGAACAACTCTGTGGTCGGCCACAAACAGGTGAGGAAAATATGGATACTGGACATGTGCTTGCTTTTTTTGTGTTAGTGTTGTTACATGATATTTGTGTGTGTGTGTGTGTGTGTGTCAGGCTTCAGCCAGCTCTCTGAAAGCGATCTGCACCATGCCTGATGACCAGTGCGCTGTCGGCTACTTGAGGATTGTCGACATTTGGAAGCTGGTGTGGAATCAACAGCACAGAACAGTAAAGTAAAAGAAAAACTTTCTCTTCTATCTGTTTGATTCTTTATCCTGTTTTCTTATATATTTACTCAGTGATGATGTTAGAAAAATATTTGTTGTTAAAGGTTTGTTAAAATGGAGACCCAAGAAAACATTCCAGAAGAACTAAAAAGCCAATTTATGACTTACTATTACCGTGTACTGTGATTAAAATATGCTAATAGAAATCGAATTTCAGTGTTCGCTGTAAAGCTGCTCTTCAGAAATAGTAGATTAGATTTGAGAGACAACTTTTGAAGAGAGTTCAGAGATAAACAGAGGATAGGAAAGTGCTGATTTGATGAATATATTGAGCTCTTCTGTCCATTATCTCTTTCTATCCCAGCCTAGTGAAGGTCATAACGTACAAAGTATACAACCTGGTGAACCATCTCATGTACTGCTCAGTCCTGATGAGCGTGGGTTTTGACGGTGAAATATCTGACCCGGCACTTCAGGAGGGTTACATCAAGTGGAGCCACACAGTAGCATGGTAAACAATATTCTGCATAATTTTGCATCAGAGGGTTTTCATAGATGATTGAAAGAGTTGTACCAAATAACATATACCTGGGCTTCTATTAGTGCATATCCTCTTTAACAGTTTTTTTCTCTTTCTGCAGTTGGTCTTGTAAAGTCAGAATAATGCAGTTGATTCGAAATGATGAAAAGAGCATGTGGCTGGTCGGCGAAGCAGAGGGACAGGTTGCACTCGGCTTTTTAGTGAGTTCTGACCAACTGATCTAAAATAAATGAAATCTTAATCATCTTTGTACTCTTGCACTAAAAGTCAAATTAAATGTGGCGTATACAGCACCACTTGTTTGTTTTTTGCATAATAATGTGTTGGTTCTTGATTTCCTTAGTTTGCAATGGGCCCCACTCAAGACTTCAGTAGTAATTTTGGCATGATGGACATGGAGGCTGATGAGGAGGAGAAGAAAGGAAGCCTGATCACAGCCGTAACGATCAACAGAGGTACTAACATCCACCAGTCACACTGTTCAATTTGTACGTCTTTAACTCCAGCCATAACAACAACCATAAAAATCGCTGCTTCTCCTCTGACAATGGTGTTTTTTCATGTTTCTGCAGATCTCGTTGTGTGTGGAGATGTTAAGGGGAACATGTGGTTTAAAACCTCACAAGTTCTCTCAACATGGTGTAACAGAAAACCTGTAAGAGCCCAGAGAAGCATTACTATCAATGTGGCTATTAAACACCAAGCAGTTGGTTTGAATCCTAGTTTTCTTGAGTCCAACCAAATCAATTTCATTCACAATGACAGAAAGCGAAAAGCCACAAATTCTAAACATTTGGTATTTTTGCTCTGTGAACAACTTACTTAACTGTAGGTACTGTTTTCGACTTTTAATGCTCAGGCCCACAGTGACAGGATCAGCGTGCTGAGACTCACCGACAGCACCATCATCTCTGCCTCCTACGACAGGACAGTGAAGCTGTGGGACAGAAACACCAAGAAACAGGTAAATCAGAGACTTAAAACCTTTATACACTACCACAACTAACTGGGCTCAGTCCAGTTAACCTACTCTGAAAAGGGCTGTCTTGTATTTAGGAATTAAAATTTCTATACAGATTGAATAAATAAGGTTTAAAAGGGGGTTACTTTTTTTTTATCTGAGACAAAACAAGACCAGTCTCAGTCTTCATGCAAAACTAAGACAACCAACTTATCTTTTGATCTATTTAACAAACCAACTTCGACCTTCTTTTAATTTGACACTTGTCAAATAATAGACCTCTCATTTTTCTTTCTCTTCCTTCAGATGGGAATGTTTGTGTGTGCAGCTCCTGTTCTGCATTTGGAGGTGAACCCGAAAAAACCCACTGAGCTGGTTTGTGGTGATGGACAGGGGAAAGTCTACTTTCTCTCCTGGAAAGAATAATACTTAAACTTGAACTCAATAAACCACTAAGTATACTTCGCTTACCAAAGATTTCTTGAGAAGTTTTGCCTCCTGTTTGCTATTATAATAGCAAATCTGCAGAAAAAAAGACAAAAGGGGGAATCTTTGCACTATATACGGGAATGCAAGCTATATAATAGCTGTTGAGCTGTGCCTTAATTTGGAGAGACTTGCTGATGTAACAGGCAAGTATAAAAAGCTTGAAGCATATTCATTTTATTTGTTAGACTGATTATTTTATCTTTTGCTTTACTTGGATATTGTAACAGAATGGACAATTTTGTTGGTCCTTCCAAATAAAAGTTATGTTTAATCCGAACTTTGGTGTTTAGATTGAGTATTGTGTGTTGTTTTTTAATGGAAAGTCAAATTAATTGTAATTGTCAGTGTAATTTCAGTCATGTGAACCATTAATTGTCATATTTCAACAGTGCAGTGTTCACTACTCTGCCTCAGTCTGCAGATAAGCAACAAGCCAGTCTCTTTGCTCAGAAAACACAACTACTAGAGGGCGGGGAGACAACATCAAACTGAAAAAAGTCTGCACAATAGAGGGGACATCATTGTTTTCTTTGAATGAAAGTATCATTTTTGTATGAGAGCCCATTACCACCAAGAAAAGAAATATAAATGAAAACGTGGCTTTGTTGAGATTTTTTTTTTTTTGCCCATATTAATACAACATTTGAGATAAAAAGTCGAAATCATAAGAAAAGGTCAAAATTTTAACACTGTGAAGTCTAAATTTTGAGATAAGAAGCTGACAAAAAAAAAAACAAATTTAATGATAACAAAGGCTAAATTTTGACTTTATATTGACTTAATTTTAAAAAGCAACAAAAGACAGGTTTGCTTTTATTTTTGAAGGGGTGGGTAGTTCAATCTTCAGTTTTGAAAATTAAAAAATAATAGGTCAAACTATTTTATACATATGAATTCGTTAGTTGCTGAAATAAATAAATAACAGTTCTGCTTGAAATCTGTATTTATAAAAATGAGTAGCGCCATTTATTCATCAATTAACCAATGGCACTTGCATTTCCATGGACTATTTGTAAAATCTTGGTAAGTGTGTTTCCCCTTTATCAAAAAATACATCAATTTATTATAAATGAGAAATACTTTGATTTTTGTTTTCCAGATCATGCAACGTACAATTTTGAAATAAAAACAGCTGCTTATGGAAAAAAAATAAATAAAACGATGCTTTTTCCATCCGCATTATTTATTCGTAAAATTTCAGTCAGTTGAAATGTAAATCAAGCCATAGATTGTACAGTCTAATATCTATGTAAGCACACAGGGTAATTAAATTCATAATTTACGGTAACCATGGTAGCAGAAGTGTGAAGCTGTGCAGGTTTAACTCGCAGCGGTAAATTTGGATGAGGAGGGTAAATAAAGAGAGACACACAAAAGTCGTCTCAGCACCTTTCCTCTGACTCAGGTATAAATGTTAAATAAAAAATAAAAAGTGATTAAACATACACAACTTCTAAATAATCGATCCAAAAGATCGAGCGCTGGCGCCTATACCCCAGTCATTACGGTAAAAATCACAACACTATTGGCCAATCAGCGCTCCCCGATCAAACAACCAAAGAAGAGCTGCAGCTGCTGCTTATGAGGAAATTTACGGTAAACCACCGGACTGCATATGCCAACAACAGGCGGCAGAGACAGATGCCACCATAATTGCTGCAGCCTACATCAAATACTATTATGAAAACATAACAAGAAGTCAGCCCAGTTCACATGTAGCGCTATCTGAGGCACGTAGGGGTTTCACGGTGAGTTTTAAAAACCATCCGGAGTTATCTTAAATGTTGAGTATCATGTGTCATGTGGAAGTTTTCTCCGGTGTCTGTCAGACCCTGCGGTAGTATCATGTATTTCATTGCTGAATGTTTTACCACGCCCAGACTTCAGAAGAGCTAAGTAATGTGTTCACTAACAGAAGTACAGTGCTGCTCTACTCATAAAAAAGTAGCTGCAATCCATTGAAACTTTTTGACTTTGGCAATGAAAAACTGCATCTGTTTGTTTAAGCAGCTTCCACTTCTCAAGAGTGATCTAAGCTGCTGAATGTCCCGTAATGTCAAATAAAACTGAAAAGTCTGTTGTGCTGTTTGCTGACTGTTTCCAGATGTGGCTCAACATTTATGGATACTTGTGATCAAACGTCCTCTACTGCCGGGACATGTCCTCTTTTTTTGCAGTAAAATTATGCCCTGGGGGATTTTATAAAATTCCCCAAATTACCGAGTTTTATCATCTTGTTCCACATGAATATGATCATTGTTACTTATGATAAAGCGTTACACTGGGCTGCCTCAAGGTCAATATTATGAGATAAAAAGTCGACATTTTGGGATATAAAGTCAAAGATGTGGGATAAAAAAAAAAAAAAAATTCCAATAAAAAGTCAATTTGAGATTAGCATCGACATTTTGAGATACAATGTCAAAGGTTTGGGATGAAAAGTCAATTAATGGGAAAGTTTAAAAAATGAGATAAAAAGTCATAATTTTAAGATAGAAAGTCAACATTTTGAGGTTGTATAGTCAAATTTATGCGAAAGAAAAATCAAAATTACCAACACAAGTCAAAATTAAAAGAAAAAAGTCACATTTTTGGATGAAAAGCCAAAATTCTTAAGTTACAAAGTTAAAATTTTCAGATTTAAAAGTGAAATTCACCTGTTTTGGGTGGAGAACAGAGGAGCAGGAGTGTTAGAGAAGAAGAGGGTAATCTAAAGTGAAGGAGTCTTCTTTTGCAGAAAGAAGTGTGGTACCTGAAAATGCTTCCTCTCTTGTTATTTAATGTATGATATAGTTTTTGATGTAAACATTTTTCACGATTCCTTTCTCAATGAAAATCCTCTTGCCTCAGATGCACTCTGGAGAGAATGAATGTCCATCTAAAGAGGAAGAGGAGGAAAAGACTGATTCACCCATGGATTTAGCTCTTGGAACAGATTTCGGTCACCAAGAAGCAGATCAGCCTGTGTTCATCAGTCAGGAGGAGTTTGCTGAGCCCGATAGGAGAAATGAACAAATCGAAGAGGAGCTGAAGACTAAGAAAGTAGGAGAAAATACTTCAGACTGTTTGTATGTCATTGAATACATTTCTGTGTCCCTCTGGGTTTGTTTTATGCTTTGATTAATATGACGTTAACTCCTCTGAGAGTTTAACATGTACTTCATGTTCTTCTCTCTCAGTATTTCCTGCTGAATGCAGTGTGTTGCTCCCTGGTCAACAAGAAGATAAATCCAGGTGAGGAGGACTGGGACTCATACAGGGGGGTCTGGACCAGAATCATGGACCTGTCAAAGGTCGTTTCCGCCTCTGATCCACAGTTTCTTCTTAAGGTGTGTATGTGCTCACGTTTCAGTGAGAAACTTTCCCTAACTAGAGTTTATTTCCTGAACTTTATTTTTCCCTGCAGTGGTGATCCTTCAACCCTCACATGACTGTTTCACCTTTATCATAAACTTTTGATCAGGGTCATTTTGGTAGTTTCTGATGTTATCATGACTTCAAAAAGGGTAGAAACAGATCTCTGAAAATGAATCCAACCACTAACAATGAGTAAAAGAATTTTTTTGTGATATCATTTATATTCTCTGGAAATTGGCCAAGAAATCATAAATTCTGCCAGAGTATGTAAACTTATGAGCCCAACTAGATTGCATGATTGTTGTGCCAATTGTCACAACTGGCTAATGTGTAAAGACCTTTTCTTTTTTAACAGATTTATCATTTTTAGTTTAGTGAAGAAAAGGATTGCATTCTTTGTGGACAGTTGATGAAAATTAATTTCCTTATGCTCACTGTGCTTGTCATTTCTCGTTCTTTTCAGCTGGCAGTTTATGCTCGACAGGAGCTGAACGTCCGCATCACAGCAAACTTCTTACTGGCTTTAGCTGCCAATCAGCCGTCCACTAAGCTTCATTTACGCAGATACTTCTGTACTGCTGTTCAGCTGCCCTCAGACTGGCTGGAAGTCGTCAGGATCTACAGTACAGTATGTTTGATTGCCTTTGTATGAATCAGGGTTGCATGACATGGAAAAAAATCTTGCTGTTCTTGTTGTTTGCTGTAATCTACAGGAGCAGATTTTAAGTCTTTGAAATCAAACTATAATCCACTGCGACATCCAATCAATAAAGCTGCAGGCGACTATATTTAGTTTAGAAGAATTTTTGTAGAAACCCTCATACCCTTGTTCTTTCATGACCCCCATCTCAACACCATATTTGTCTGTTTCCAGTGTTTTAGCCGCTCTCTGCCGATGTGCCTGAAGAAAGCGATGGCTGACAAATTCAAGCAGTTCAATGAGTATCAGCTGGCTAAATACAACACACGCAAACACCGCTGTAAACACAGCCGCAACAGGCCAAAAGGCAAGGTGCGGGAGCATTTATCTGGTCTCTTTATGTGCATACCCTCTG
The DNA here is from genome assembly GCA_008086565.1 of Thalassoma bifasciatum. Lineage (NCBI taxonomy): Eukaryota > Metazoa > Chordata > Actinopteri > Labriformes > Labridae > Thalassoma > Thalassoma bifasciatum. Next base: position 25,993 of record RPOG01004552.1, on the reverse strand, counting down.
CAAACCACTCAGTTATAATCTATCTTCTGTTTTTAATATTAAAGAAACCAACGAAGGAGCAGCTGAAACTGTGGGCGAGTTTGCTGCGATCAGATAAAACTCGTCTGTCCAAGTTTGTAAGTAAACACTTGGCTCTTTTCTTTGAGCCTCTCTTAGTTATTGCATTTATTTATTCGCTTTATTATAGATGGTTCTCTGTGAATCAGCACACACCTGTTAAGACTCATAAGGGTGAGTGTGTTTGTTTCTGTATTTGCAGATAGAGGGCAGAAAACCAGTGGTGGTGGATAAAAAGCAGAGTGAGTTCAGTATGAAGAAGATGGTTAAGAGGCTTCACATTAAAGAACCGGCTGAACACGTTATGGCCATCCTGGGAAAAAAGTGAGCAACAAAAACACACACTGATAACTTTCACTGTGACTTCAGAATGGTGATTAACAGATACTGAGACTATTTTTAAGTCTCACATATTTGTTGATGTGTAGTATGAAAATTGGTGTTATTAAAACTGCAACTTTCTGAATCAGCTAAATTTACTCTGTGAAGAATTACAATCTCTGAGTGCCTTTGTGTTTTTCTCTCAGGTATCCTGCTGATATGCAGTCGTTCTCTAAAAGTGGAATGAAGGGTGCGTGGGACAGGGAGCAAGCTGGGCAGCGAATGAAGCTGAAAGAGCCAGAGACATGGGAACGACTCATCAGCACGGAAGGAAATAAGGCTGCTACTTGGGAGAAACTCATCGGTCTGTTCAGTATAAATAATTCAATGACTATTTGTGTTAGTCAAAGAAGAGGAAAGATGATTCTTGTTCAGCTGGGAACAGCACCTACATAGACATAGTTGTATAGGTTTAAACAAAAAGCTTTCTTTGTTACACATATTGATAATTTCTGTCTCTTCTGTACAGACAACAAGACTCTTCCGTTCATGGCCATGCTGAGGAACCTGAGGATCATCATCACTAAAGGCATCAGTGAAACTCATCACCAGAAGATCCTCAGCAGGCTCACTGATAAGGTCAGAGCCATCAAACTGATCGACAGTGTCCTAAATTTAATTAATCCCTGTAAAATTTTGCATTCTTCTGTTGGGATTAACCTCTATGTTGCAGTATTTGAAGTTCTACCAGTAACTTTTTGTTTTTGATGTCTTTACAGGACGCTGTTGTTCAGAGCCGACAGTTTCCATTCAGATTCCTTGCTGCCTATAAAGTCATCATGCAGCTTCAAAGTTTGGGTGAGAAACTTGTACTCAGAGACAGAGAGGCTCTTACATTTAACATAATTGCATTTCTTTAGGTTCTTTTCACACCTTAATCAGTCTTCGTTAAATGACAGAGTACAAACATGATGACTAATTCCTCCTAATGAATCTGTAAAAGATTAGAGTATTCGTTAATCCTTCTTTTTCACATTCTCTACCAGCCTATAAATCAGAGCAGGCCATCCCTCCTGTCAACGAAATCTTGAGGAACATCGTGAAGAAGATCCCAAAGAGCAAACGCTACAAACGTCTGGACTGGGAGACGACTGGGAGGGTCAGACTTAGGGTGACGCGCGGCGTGCCGTTCATATACAAACTGTACAGAGTGAAGAAAGCTCAGCTCATGAAAGCTAAGTAAGTGATAAAAAAGAAATACTTTTAAATTGGTAAGTTTAAATTCTAATCTTGCCAAGGTAAAATGTGATAATTGATGTGTCTGTGAATCCAGGGAGAAGCTGTTCACTGTCGATCTGTTGGATCGTTACCGAGAAGCTCTGGAGACGGCCGTGCAGATCTCCTGTCGTTACAACGTTCCTCCTCTCCCCGGACGGACTGTCGTCATCCTCAAATCAGACATGAGAGAGGACCTTGACATAAACGAGGAGCAGGACTTCTGCCTCCCACCAGACCCCGAGGAAGAGGAGGGAGAAGAAATGGAAGAAGAAGAAGACATGGGGGAGGAAGAGATGGAGGAGGAAGAAGGAGAGGAGATGGGAGAAGAGGAACAAGAGGAAGAGGAAGGAGAAGAGCAGGAGGAAGTTGAGGAAGAAATGGAGGAGGAGTATGACGAAATACAGAACAACGACGATTTCATTCCATCTGTACGGGCCTGTAACTCTGAACACTAACAATAAAATCCTCAATCTTAACCCATGTTTTAACAAACATTTTGAACCTCTCTCTGTTCGTACGTTCTCTCAGGTTGAGGAGATGTCAGTCTTGCTCTCTCTGATGATCTGCAGCAGCGCTGAGGACAGTCAGCTCTGTCTGTTTAAGTCGAGAAGAAGTGAAGAAGTCAAGCTTAAGTCTGATGTTCTTCTGGAGAATGTCAGGAGCGTTGTTAAACGACTACAGGTTGAGGCTTTCTGCTTTTCTGTGACATCCTTTTTTGTTTCATGTAACATAAAGTTACTTTTAATTCCACTTTTTATCCTCGTTTGATAATTTAAGTGAGAACGTATCTTTCTAACTTAGAGTTAAGTTGCTATAGCCTGGACGATGTGAAAATTAAAGAACCTGTTTGGCATAAGCAGAGCCCAATCTGCCGGTTTCAAATCTGTAAGAATGTTAGAATAAGAATCTCTGTGACTAGCATTATGTCTGAAATATTTTATAGACACAGAAAATGGATTGATTTGAGCTGGGCTTTGTCATTACATTACATTTTGCTTTTACTAAGAAGTTCCTCTTTTTTATTTACAGGTGTTTAAAGAAGAGACATCTGGTAACCCAAAGTTTCATCCAGTGCTATTCACAAACAAAAACAAGGTCAGTTTTTTTTACAGCAGGGTTTCATTTTGTAAAGTGGGAGCATTTGTTTCCTTATTGATGGACAATAATATCAGTTGGAGAGAGTCCAAAGATAGCTAATAAAAAGACAGTGTTTCTATTTGAAATAATATTATGAAAAAATGGATGGAAGAACATTCTTAATTTCCTTGTCTTTGTTAAATTATTATAGTTTTAAAGTTCACTAAAACTGATGGTGCTGTTGCTATAGAACTCACCAAACTTAGATTAACGTTATCCTGACCTTAATGCTTTTTTAACACAGTTTGACAACATCATTCTGGTGACTGACTATGGGGGAGATCGTGAAATTGAGTGGACCATCACAAGCTATAGGGATGATGTAAACAACAAAGCTCTTTATGTGAAGATCTACTTTTCAGAAAGGTGAAGCCCGAAATTTGAGTTGTTGTTGCTACCATTATTCAGGTATCCTTGCCTCCCTGTTTTTACTCCATCTTGAGTTAATTATTTATTGTTTTGTTTATAACTTGCAGAACAGGAGAGTTTTACCCTGACAGGAACTGTGTGAATCTGGTGGGCTTCAGTGAACAAATGCTCAAGTAATGGTCTAGTTTCCTTGTTTTTCACCTTTTTTGAATTGTTTGATTGACACAAACAGATGGAAAATCTGTTTCTGAGATTCAGAGATGAATTTTCACCTTTAAAAAGAGTGAGGTTAGCTTTTTTATGAAATGCTGTGCTAAACTGTTGTAGCTCCAAACGTGTTCCACAGAAATTAGAGTTAAGCTGTTCTTGTCATACAGTTGTTTCAAATGCAGTTGAACGTATCATTTAATGACTTGGTCAGGTTTGTGGCAGAGCGAGGGTCATCCAGGTTGATGGAACATGTGGAGCATTTGGACAAACTGTACAACATCCCACCACCAGAGGGAGCCAAAAGTCCTCTGGCATCAACCAGTGTTGTAGGAATCCCAGACAGTCCAAGATTGAGGTAGGATCTGTTATTTATTCGGCAGAGTTTTCTAACGCACTAACTTATTCATTCAAATATTTCTTGCTTTCTCTTCACTAGTTTGACAGACTCTTTTCTCCGTCTCCAGGTGGCGAGGTGTCCGTGTGTTTATCTCCTCCACTTTCAGAGACATGCACGCTGAGCGGGACGTCTTGGTACGCAGCGTGTAGGGACTCGAGTCCGCAGCACGACGAGTTGTGACGGAGATGGACGTCCTCCACCTCGACGCGACCCCACACTGTCTCCTCCTCAGCCTCGCCCGGCGACTCGACACGGACAGCCTCCAAACAGCGTCAGTCTACTACCACCCTTAGGACCCTCTCTCCATGCCGGACCACGGAGGATTTGGTGTCCTCCCTGACCTGCCACAGTACAGCTGGGTAAGACTTATTATTATAGTCTATAATTAAACTATAACCAAAGCATAAGTGAGGTAATTAAACTCTTAAAAAGTAAATCTATGGAGGCAGACAGTTACACATTCTGTAAGTCTGTAAAATATGTAATTTAGATGGTTATAGTGTTCACTCATTCTTTGTGTTCAGCTGGCGTCGGCTCCAGACCGTATGTCTATCACAGAGATGGAGATCCGTCAGTTCCAGGCTCTTTACCCTGATACAGCCAACCAGCGGATGTTCTGCTACTTCAGAGACCCAAACATCTCCAAGTATGTGCCTCATGCGCCCACCCTTAGCTCACTGTTTTGGATCTTGAAAATTGTTGAATGAAGTTCTGAAGTGGTTTGGATTCAAACCGGTCAAGTTTAAACTTCATTTTAATTTCAGATCAGTTCCTGTGGGGTGGAGATCTCATTTTGCTTTTGAGTCAAAGGAATCTGAGTCAAAAATGGCCTCTCTGAAGGAAATGATACGGGACAAATTGAAGGTCACAGAGAAGTGAGTTTCCTCAATCACATCTTCGCTACGCTAGAAAATATCTTCCAAAAAGTTTGTTTTCAGAGGTTATTTTGTTATCTTTTAAGTGAGATATTTTTGTAAATTGAGTCTGATTTGTATTTTATTATGTAACAGTTACCCCTGTGAGTGGGGAGGTGTTGAGGATGGAAAACCATATCTGAAAAACCTGGGAGACTTTGGCAAAGCTGTGCTAAATGATTTGTGGACGGCTGTCCTAAAGCAGTTTGTTGAAGTGAGTCATTCCAATTTCCATCTTAAAATCTATCTAATGTATTGACATGGAGAAGATCTCGTGTTCACATCGTATTCATTTTGTAACAGAAGGATGATGGCGCTGAGGCTGGGTGTGAAATGAAGGAGCAGGAGATTCACCAGGGGGCGCTACAGAGACAGTTCTTTGGCAGACAAAAGCTGCTCAGAGCAGCTGTAGAGATGTCGGAGCAGGTCCAGGCTAAAGGAGGGATGATGGTGGTGGAGGGAGGACCTGGAGAGGGAAAAACTGTCTTCATGGTACTTTTTCCTCCAACATCTTGTACTTAAATTATTATATAGGCTACTAGTCATTTTCTGTGAATAGTTCTGAGTTAAAACAACTTTATAAAAGCTGCACTTTCTCTGCACACAGGCTGCTTTAGCAGAGGCTCTGAGGACAGGAGAGAAGTCCAGGACAAACCTGGTCAGTGATGTCATCTCCTACTCTACAGCTGCCAGCCAATCAGCTCGCTCTGTGGAAAACCTTCTCAGATGTTTTGTTCAGTTGTTGAGGAAAATGAAAAACACTGAGGAAGATGCTCCTCTGCCACAGTCCTACAGGTATGCAAGAATGGGAACTTTGAATCACCTTAAATTATTCAAACTAACAAGTTCATCATGTTTCCTGCACACCAACTTATTTTTTTTCGGAATAATTCCTCATCACAGAGATTTGCTGTCAGAGTTTCACTCCACCATAAGTGACATGAAGACAGAAAAACCTCTGGTGCTGCTTGTTGATGGAGTGGATCTTGTTCAAGATGGGAGAGGTCAGCTTTGCTCTGATTGGATACCACAGGAACTTCCAAAGGTCAGTGACATGAATGGGGGAGCAAAGTAAAACTCCACTGTTCGTGTACTGTTCTGCTCACAGGCAAAAATGGAGATTCAGAAGACAAAATCATAGTTTGTTTGTTTCTACTCTTGTACATGAAGGATTTTATTGGCCCGGGTCTAAGTTTTTTGAATTTCTTGTTTAAAGGGTGTCTGCTTGGTTGTGAGCATCCCAACTAAAGCAGCTCTGCTACAAACTCTGGCCAAGAAAAGAGGCAGCATCATGTTTTCTCTGGGTCAGCTCACCATGCTGGACCGAAAAGAGATCGTTCAGAAAGAACTGGACACATTCGGGAAGAAACTCAGTGACTCTGCATTCAACAACCAGGTTTGTCTCCAATGTTCTGTTCTGCATTATAACTGTAACACTGCTAATTTATTGTGCTCTCGAAATGTATCATAGGTTCACTCATTAATGAATTCCTGATTTTTCTCAAACCTGTGCTGTGTTGTCTTGTGCAGCTCCAGGTACTGACAATGAAAAAAGGAGCAGCGAGTCCTCTTTACCTGCACCTGGCCTGTGAGGACCTGAGGAACTACGCCTCCTTTGATAAGGTTTGCTATCACTTCCATTATGACATAGGCCACAATGATGATTTCTCTAAATGTGTTTAATATGCAGTGAATGTATAGTTTACAGTATCTGTACCCAGTGTTGATCGTTATCTTCATGGACTTCTCCTGCAGCAGGGGTGGTGCTCATCTTTCACATTTTCTTGAACCTTCATTTTCCGGTTCAACTCAAGGGATGATCAATTTGTCATCAAAAGAATAAAAATGTTTTGCATATTACTTTATTTATGCTTTTTAGCTAAAGGAGAGCATTGAGAGTATGCCTCAGTCTCTGAGTCAGTTGGTGCAGTTCAGTCTGGACAGACTCTGCTTGCAGTACAGAGGCATGCTGGGACTCCGCTGGGCCCTGGCAGCTCTTACTGTCAGCACCACGAGTAAGATAAGCTGTCTTTGCACCCCAATTACTATGCTTTCAAACTTAATTAATCGAGTTTATTGAGGAATGTCAATGATTTTCTCTCTTGATCCTCAGGCCTGAGGGAGAGAGACTTGTACTCTGTTCTGAACACATGCAACGACTTGTCATCAGGGGACAGAGAGGCCTCATGGGACGATGTCCTACACCTGTCCAGGAAGCCTAAAGGACGTGTTCCCATGGCAACTTTTACTCAAATAGTGCTGAATTTGCGATGGTTAGAATTTTAGTTTAATTTTATCATCGTATTCAAGCAGTTGATAAATCTCTGTGTACTAAAGACTTTATGTTAAGCATTCGGACACGTTTGAAAGAATAAACATGTGGGAACAAGAGTTGAAAGGAAGGGACATTCAATTTTATCGGTTATTTTTTGCAGTTTGATTGGCTCGTCCCATTGCTACTACACTGATGACCTGCTGAATCTGACCAATCAGGAGGTGAGGAGGGCCTTTGAGGAGTATTTGCTACCAACAGAAAAAGACAGAACCAGAGCTCACCTTGTACTTGCAGGTAGATCACGCAAACTCTTTTGCCAAAATATGCAAGTTGTTGTTACCAAGCATCTTAACTTCACTGTCTTCTGTCTTTGTTCAGCTCATCTGTGGGCTCTGGCTGACCCACAGGGCTCAGACACCTTCTTGCACTGTGAGGCCAACTCTGTCATGAACCTGCCTTCAAACCTGGTGAGTTTTCTTAGAAATGTCATTCCTCTGTTCAGATATCCAGAAAACTTCCTGGTATCATGTGTGGACTCACATGTTTCTTTTCTGTATTTGTCTTTAACCAGATCCAAAGTGGTCAGATGGAGGCTCTTCATTCTCTGCTCTCCAGCTACTTCTTCCTGTATGCTCAGGTGCGTCACGGCCTCCTGCACCAACTCCTGGAGACTTACTGCTTGTACGGTGAGTATCCACAACAACACTGTACAATTAGTGTAAACAACTGATGGTTCTTTAAATTTTCAACATTTGTATCCTGGGTTTCTTTCCTGTTCTATAGATAGCAAGCATGATTCTGTGCCCTCATAGAAATTCTGAGAAATGAGTAACTCATATATTTCTGTCAGATGTGTTTTATTCCTTTCCTTAATTTTTTTTTCCAGATGGTTCCCAAAGTCACCTTGACGACTGCCATAGTTTCCTGAAGCGTCACGCTCAGCTGCTCTCCTCCTACCCAGCTCTTTTCCTCCAGCAAGCTCTCAATGAACCTCCTGAGACGTCTGCTCACGCCTGGGCACAAGGCCTGATGGGAAAAGGAGGGGTCCGTGTTGTAGAGTGGCTGAATAATGACAACAAACTTCACCAGGAGCCCAGGTATAAAAGTTATTAGAAGTGTGCTTGTGTGAGGTGGTAATTTTGTCTTTTGAAGCTTGCATTTTTTTTGCATCCAACTAAATATTAATCTCAGAATATACAAATGATCTTCTGTGTTTAATCACAGTGAACTGGTGTCGACTTTCTCCTCTGAACCCACCTGTTTGGTTGTGAGTTCACATGAAAAGATGATGGTGGTCGGCACTGTACAGGGAACACTGCATTTCATCAACACACAGACTGGACAGGTACGAACACAACTTCTGGTGGAAATGTTCTTTATTTTCCTTCATATTTGACGTCTCAGTGAGGTCATCTCTTCAGGAGGTCACAGATTTCTGATCATGATGGACTTAGTGGTTTGCAATCATTGTTTTCTTGGGTAAATGAGTAGTTATCATAACTATTGGAACACAGTGTAAACTAGTTGATGGATAGACAAATGGATCAACGGATAGAAAAAAATTCTACATTATAAACTCTCTCTTCTGTCTCTGAACAGGAAGTGAAATCTCTGGTGAGCAGCTGTGATGGCATCTCCAGCTGCGTGTTTCTTAAAGATGGCCGCCTTGCCACCACCTCCTACGATGGACGGATAGAAATCTGGGACATTGAGAACAGCTGCAGGTGAGAGGAGAGTTAGATCATCCTGTACGAGTCTCCTAATCCGTATATTTCCGTGTTTTTCTTCAGATGTAGTTTGACTTAACGGTCTCCTGTTTCACGTCTTTGCAGGACTGCTCTCATTGATGCTCACACAAACACAATAACAGCAAGTGACATCACTGCGGACAGGAAGAACCTGGCAACCGTGTCTCTGGACTTCACGTTGAAAGTTGGTCCCACAAAACAAATCTTATTACATTCATTGAGCACCATGTAATGTAATAGTGCAGTTTTGATGATGTTGTTCTTTTCTTTCTTTAGGTCTGGTATTCAGCCAAAGGAAATGAGGTCGGGGCCCTTCACAGCTCCAGCCCTTTGAACTGTGTGACCTTTGACCCTGAGGGTCTCCTGCTGGCTGCAGGTTGCTGGGATGGGAAAGTGATTGTTTGGAACTGGCTCCAGAATAAAGTCTTAACGGTGAGTTATCCAAAGAGCGAGAAAGCTTTTCATAAAAAGAGTACGATTAATGTGTAATCACCAGTAATCATCCACTGGGGTTCATAAAACCTTTTTCTGTCTTTGTTGTTTGTTTCCTCAGAACTTGTCTGGTCACCAGCGCTCTGTCCGCAGTCTCTCCTTCACTCCCTCCTCCTCCATGCTCTGCTCCGGCTCTGTGTCCGGAGAGGTCAGGGTGTGGTCGGTGTCCACCTCCACCTGTGTGGGATGTTTCCAGGCTCACTGTGGAGCCACAGAGGCCCTCACCTTCCTGGAGGAGGGGAGCCTGCTGCTGAGCGCCGGCTCTGATCACATGGTGAGGAAACACAGGGAGCATAGATCAGAGAAATGGAAGCATCCAAATAAAGGATGTATATTCATATTGCATTTGATGCTGTACGAACCAAAGACCTGCGTTTTCTTTTGGGTTTTCATTTTGGAGTGCAGACCCTCAACCCTCAAAGTACAACAATAAATCTAAGAACAAAGATGAATCTGTCTCTTGACTTCCTGTTCCTGTGTCTTCTTCTTGTTGTTCAGCTCCATCTCTGGTCAGGGGGCCTTGGACGTTCAGTGACTACCTTAAAAAGTGATGTGGTAAGCTTCATATTTTCATCTTTTGTACCTTCTGGAAAGTTGCTCTAAAAAGGAGCTGATGCTTGTTTAAATAAAATGTTAGAACAATAGTCTATACAATACTCCCTTTATTTTATTTTTTTGTGTGTTTTAGTGTGAGCAGGAGCCTCCACAGAAGAAACAAAAACCTGTACCCTCTGCTCCAGCTGCTCTGTGTGTGGCTGTTAATGGAGACTTTGTTGCTGTGGGATATCACGGTGTCGGCATCAAACTCTTCAGTCTGGAGTCAGGTGTGTTCGATTTGCTGTGGGTGTAAATAAAAATCAAATTTACCGAACTGAAGAAAGAAACTAGGACTGGTATAACTTCTCTGATTCTCCTAATCCAGTCTGCTTTGTTCCTTTGTCCTGTAATCTTTCTCTCTTTTTTTTGCCTTGTGAGTAAATTTCATGCTTATTTTTTTTAACATGAAAAGTCAGCAGGCAGCTTGTTACACAAATTGCAGCATAGCAACTAAATGTATCTTCCCATCTTTGGAAATGTTCGGTAAACTCATACTTGGTGATCCTGAGGTCAGATTTAAGTGAGCAAACAGGTCAGAGCTATATGTCTTTTAGGTGGGTGTCTTTCTATACAGAGTTTTGGAGCTTAGAAGCAAAGTTTTGCATTTAATTCAACCAGGAATAACGGTAAGTGTAAATAAATAGAGGGAAGAATGGTAGAGTCATCAAAAAAGAGTTCAGGAAAATCTTTAAAAAGATGCTCTACCTAAAAGTAGATTTGGTAAACAAACAGACCCTGACAGTTATATTTCAATCACAGGTGAGAAGTTCTGGGACTCAGGACACCTTGATGTGTCTGTCCCCTGCCTGTGGTGGGTCCATGTAGATGTGGAGCAAACAGAACCTGAGCTGCTGGTGTCTGCGGGCAGCGATATATGTCTGAGAGTCTGGAAGAAGAAAGAAGGAGAGGAAGGGCTGCTGGGAGGTCTGGAGGAGTTGGGAGTGTTTGGTCACCAACGTCGGCCCATCCTGGCAATGGAACAGAACTCAACATACCTGGCAACAGCTTCAGGTAAGAGAAAGAAAAGTAAATCCATGACTGAGTGTTTGTCTGTGAAAAACCTGTTTGCTATATTGATTTCTATGTTTCTCTATGAATAAGACGACTGCACCATCGCTCTGTGGCTGCTGAGCGATCTGGTCAATGATTCCTGTGATCTGCCTCATGCCCTGCTGAAAGGTCACACAGGAGGAGTCACCTGTCTGTCTTTCAGCCCCGATGGTGGACAGATTCTGTCAGGTGGAAAAGATAAGGTACTTTCACAGACCTGGACAATAATTCCATTTGTAAAAATCTTTAATAAAGCAGCCATGAATCACATTTCCCTTCAAAACAGATAAATAAAATTACTAATACAGGACTATCCTGGCTCAATGAAACAGGTTTTCAAGTCATTTGTTAAATCATGTTCTAAAGCAAGAAAGTTCACCCTTAATCTTAAGTGTTAAACAAACAAAAAAATCCTTTACTTTGCTTCGTTGTACAGCCTCTTCTTTTTACTGTAATGAGCTGTATAGGATTGGTTTTGTTTAAGGTGGTACTGATAGATGTTTGTGTTCCAGGCTATGAAGGTTTGGGATGTGAGTGTGTCTCCTGCTGTTCTCTCCAAATCGCTCCCTCACGCTCACAGAGACTGGATCACCGGCTGTGTTTGGACTCCAGACTGTGTGGTAACTCCTTCAAACTGCTGTTCTGCTCTGTTACTGTGTTTCTGCAGACCTGTCCTCATCAGACTCTGTCCTGTTCCAGATCAGCTCCTCAAACGATGGCAGGCTTTGTTTCTGGGATCTGCAGGAAGGAAAACGTCTCAAAGAAATCTCATGGACCAGTTCCCTCTCATCCGTCTGCTGTTTGGTGAGAAAATTATGTACCTGTCAGCTTTCGTAAGGTCTGCTGTTTGTGTCTTATTTACTCTCTCAATGTCTTCATGTCGGAACCAGCCTCAGTTTTGTGTTGACTTGTTGTTTGTTTTCTCTGTGTGCAGGGACAGTTTGTGACAGCTGGCTGTGGAGAAGGATCACTTCATGTTTGGAACTGGGAGACAAACTCAGAAATCAGCCACATTGCTGCACACAAACAGCGTATCAACCACTGCTCTGTCCTTCCAAACACAGGTAAATGTGTCATGTCAGCAGCTTCATTCGGGGGCCTGATGCTCCACCTTTTTTAATTCTTGCTTTTGATTTTCTCTATTAAGATAAGAACAAAGAAGTCAATCCGGAGGAAATATCAGTCATCACTGCTTCTGATGATGGCACAGTGCAGATCTGGAAACCTCTGCAGGTCTGTCTGTCAAACTTTAATCAAGAATTTTTTTTTCCATTTTCCGAGTTGCTAAGTTTACAACTCTTAAATAGTTACATGAATGGCTCTTTAAGGTGATTATTTTCTTGTTTCTTTTCTCTGTTATGATGAAAAATCACATCTTTGTCTCGTGGCTGAGAGAAAAATATGAGAGGCTTTGTGCACTTGGTCTTGTCTTGAATTCTTGTGTAGATTCAGTGGGAAACGTTATTTAATTATTACATTATTAACATTATTTCATTTTTTACCTGGTTTTGTCTTCCTGTCTCACATGTTGTATTTTTAAATACAGGTGGAGCATTTCAACACCTTTCAGGGTCACAGTGGCTCTGTCCACAGAGTTGCTTTCAAAGAGGGACTCCCAGAATTCCTCACCATTTCTGAGGATTGCTCACTGCGATGTTGGACATTCACAAAAGGTTCAGCCATAATGCATCATAGTCTTAGTATCTTGAGGTGTTTCTGTCTTCACAGTCTCAGTCCTGACCTTATGTCACACAGAGGAGGAGATACTACCTTGTTAACCTGTACTAACTCATGACCTCATGTCAATTCATCTTTTACTGATTGGCAATATGTGGTTTTGATTTTATGTTGTGTGTTTTTTAGAGGGACCCATAAGCCGTAGAGGTCCTGTCACAGCTCTCTGTTTCTCTCAGGGAGGTGATCTGCTTCTTGCTGGGTATGAATCGGGATATGTGGAAATATGGCAGAACAACACTGTGATTGGCCACAAACAGGTGACACAGTTAAAGAAGAGATGAACACTGGACATATTCAGGTTGTTTTGTGCTCATGTTATCACGTTTCCTGTCTTTTTATTTGTCTCTTTGAGTCAGACTTCAGCCAGCACTGTCACAGCTATCTGCTCCATGCCCGATGACCAGTACGCTGTCGGTTACACAGAAAATCATGTTGATGTGTGGAAGCTGGTGTGGAATCAGCAACACAGCACAGCAAGGTAAGAAAAAAATCCTCTTACCAAGCTGTCATTTAGGACACAGTCAATGTGGTCTTTACTTGGTGAAATGAAGATCAATTTGAGGATTTGAGACCACTGCTCCAACAAAAAGATGAAATAATGTGCTCTTCTGTCTTGTTCCTCTGACCCTCACAGCTTGGTGAAAGTCAATACGTACCAAGTTGAAAACCGAGTGATCTTCCTCACATACTGCACAGTCCTGATAGCTGTGTCTTATGACGGGGTCATATATGACGTGATGATCGATGAGGACAACATGTGGTACCACTCAGTCACTGTGTACGTCAAGACATCCTACACTTGAGGATGGCAGCTTTTTAGAATTTTTATTTTCCCAGAATACCTACTGAACTGCTTTGTGTTGACTTAGCTCAGTTTTTCTTTGGCATATGTAGACTGAAATATGTGAGTAAAATAAGGTGAGGCAGAGGAGGGGGAGCGTCAGGTGAAAGCCATCGGGCTTGCCTCCCAGGGCCGTTGGACTCAATGGGATCAGGCACAGGAGCGCCCGCTGTCTTGGAAGACTGACCAAGGAAAGTTGAGCTTCCTTCTGCGCTCTGTGACCGACCTACTGCCAACTCCAACAAACCTCAAAACCTTGGGCCTAGATGAAGACCCTTCATGCAAGCAGTGTGGTGCACCTGCATGCTGACAGGCTGCCCAAAAGCGTTGGCAGAGGGGCGGTACAGGTGGAGGCACGACAAGGTCCTGACCGAGATCGCAAAATGGGTGGAAGATCAGCGAGTCAAAGCCAACAACACACGAGCCCAACCACCGAAGATCAACGAGTCCAGACCCACAAGACCGGTACAGCGGCCAAGACCTGACTTAGTGCCTTTCAAGTCGCCTCAGATTGGGAGTTGAGCGTCGACCTGAAGAGGAAACTTGTCTTCCCACAGGATGTGGCAGTGACGTCCCTCAGACCAGACATGGTCCTGATCTTGAGAAGCGTGAAAACCGTCATTATTGCTGAACTCACGGTACCCTAGAAAGAAAGGCTTGCTGCATCCTGTCAACTGATAAAAGCCAAATACCAGGACCTGGTCGACGAAGCTGTGTTAAAGGGATGGCGTGCAACCAGCTACCCTATTGAAGTCGGATGTCGTGGTTTCCCATCAAAGTCGGTGAACTACTTCCTTCAGAAGATTGGGCTGGGACCTAATCAGCTGAAGAAAGCCAAAAGGGACATAGCTTTAGTCCAGCTCAAGATGGCTGTGGCTGAAAAGAGCCCACAGTTGGAACCCTTCCGCCGGTGAAGGCTAGTCAGCTTTTGCTGCCCCACTCCGAGGTGTTCAGGTTAAGGGGCGAAACACCAGTGACCCAGAGATACCTGCTGATGAGGCCGAAGGGTTCCGACAAAGTGGAGGGTCAGGGAGTTCTATCTGGGAAGATCTGCACCAGTTAGCGTAGGTCCTAGTTGTAGCTTGTAGCAAGCATCTCTGATGTTTACTTCACCAAACCTTTTCTTGGTTGAGGTGGATACAAAGTTTTGGTGACAATCTTGAGAATGGTTGATGACTCTTTTTGTTGGTTATTTAAAATCAAACTATTAATTTTATGTTTCTTTTTGGTTTAAATCATCATGATTTTTTTCCCCAGATGGTGTCAGGATGCTCGAATAATGCAGTTAATCCAAAATGATAATAAGAGCATGTGGCTGGTGGGTGAAAGAGCCGGACAAGTTTCGATTGGCTTCCTTGTGAGTTCTGATTGATTAATCTCAAAATGAAACAACGAAGTGTAAATATTTTTTCAGTATAATAAGTACTAACTAACTCTGTTTTCATTCTTGTCGACTGGTGCCTCTGCTCTATCTTTCAAGTTTTCAATGGGCCCCAAACACAGTTTTCATTCAAGTTTTGGCTCAATGTACATGTTGACAGATGAGGAGGAGAAGGAGGGAAGCGTGCTTACAGCTGTTACTATGAACAAAGGTATCAACATTCAGGAGTTTTATGTAGTTTAACTTCATTCACTTCTGCTTTTTCAGTGATAACTACTGTGCGCTTTTCACATTCCTACAGAGTTTGTTGTGTGTGGGGACGCAAAGGGCAACATGTGGTTTATACACTGTCACCAACACTCCACGTGGCGCAACAGAAAACCTGTAAGAACCAAAGAGGCATACACATTTTTTCCTCAAAGACACTGTGATGTGATATACTGTGATACTCTGTAGTTCTTGGGAGAAATGGCCAACCTTGTAGGGCTTCAGGTGCAGCCACTTGTCAAGGGTACATTTGAATGATGGTTTTTAATCCTCAGGCCCACAGTGACAAGATCAGCGTGCTGAAACTCACCGACAGCACCATCATCTCTGCCTCCTACGACGGGACAGTGAAGCTGTGGGACAGAAACACTAAGAAACAGGTCAATAAGAGACTTTTTGGATGGTTTTGTCTGAGTAAAGAAAATTCAGAAGTGAAAAAGTTAAGCACATGAACCCAAAAATATTTTCTCTCTTCCTCCAGGTGGGGATGTTTGTGTGTGGAGCTCCTGTTCTGCTGTTGGAGGTGAACCCTAAAAAACCCACTGAGCTGGTTTGTGGTGACAGACAAGGAAAAGTCTATTTTCTCTCCTGGAAAGAATAATCATGGAAATATTGCACTCTGACTTCATGATGATGGAAAACCACTTATTTTAGTTGTTATGCTTTGCTAACCAAAGATTGACGGGTATGTTTTGCTTCTGCTTAGCTTTATGATGGTTATTATGCGATGAATGTAAAAAGCAAAGGGAAACTATTTACGCTACAAACAGAAAATATACAGGGGTATAAAGCTGGTATTTAACCATTAAGCCATATTGACCCATACCTTTGATACAGACGGTTGAACTCTCGTGTGTCCTCAGGAAGTCTGACAGAAAATGATCAGTGTTTTTAAAAAGAGATTTCTGTTTTGTATGCGATTGATCAAGGATCCTTTCCTGTTCTGGTGGAAAACTTGCAAATGTGTCAAGCAAGTTTAAAAAATTTTCAAGGTCTAAAAGCATTTTAGTTTTTTTACACTATATGGTCATGAATGGCCTTTGAATTATATTGCAAAAAATTGCAAAAGTAATGACCGAGCAAAAAAAAAAAATTGAACAGCCTTAAAAATTTCAGCAATCTAATTTTTGTATTACATTTTCTATTTATGGTCAATAAATTTCCATATTTTAACAGAAGACAATCCAAATCTGGGAAATGAAACTCTTAAATTGTGTATCAAATTGATGCAATAGCTTTGAATAGCACTTTCTGTTGGATTGAAATTATATTCACACCAGCACTTTATTTTCTTTTTACTAAAGTCTCAAATATTCTGTTTTAACTTGTTGCGTTTGTGTTTTTTTTCACTTTTGAAAAGAAAATGTTTTCAGAAAATGTATATTTTCCAAAGAAAGGTATTATTGCATTCTTTTTATATTTACTACTGAGAAAAAAGTGAATTTTAGACCATTTTGAGTCAATAATACGCCCTTTAAATTGGTTTGTGGTTGATTTCAATGTGAGTTAATGTTTTTAAATGTGATTCAACCTTCACACTGAGTGTTAGCATTCTTTGTTTAATGTGTGGAGGGAAACTGAGACCTTTCTAAGCCAAGGGAAAGCAGTAGCAGATATCCAAACAAAGCTTATCAGTGACTGGTAGTGCTTTTACAACCCTGTTATCTGCACTGAACTGCTTCTGATTTGTTGACAAAGGCATTCAATTACTACCATTCCTCACACACTGAAGAATTACATCATAACTAGAAAAGTTGCATTTCCTTTTCAGCAAATGCGTTGAAATGCTAAAGCTGAAGAAAGTGAAACAAAGCTGAAAAAGTGGAATATGAAGCTGAAAATTGCTAAATAAAGCTGAATATGTGAAATTAAATAGCTGAAAATTGTTTAAAAAAGCTTTAAATGTGAAAATTTGAAATAAAATTGCTGAAAGCAGTGAGTCAAAGCTGGAAATCTTAGATGTAAAGTTACAAAAGGAGTGAAAAAGTGCAAAAGCAGAATAAATAGTGAAAAAAGTAGAAGTAAAAGTTGAAGTCAGAAAAACTCAAAGGAGGCAGGAGAAGGTTTAAAAGTTAAAGTAGCAAAAAGAAGCTGAAAAGTGGAATATGAAGATGAAAATTGCTAAATAAAGCTGAATATGTTAAGTTAAATAGCTGAAAATGGTTGAAAAAGCTCAAAAATGTGAAAAAATTGAAAATGTCAAATGAAATCAGTAAGTCAAAGCTAGAAAACCTAAATTTGAAGAATGGAAGGAGGTAGAAAAGTGAAGCAAGCAAGAAAAAGAGAAAAGAATGCAGAAGGAGAAAGTTGACTAAACAAGTAGTAAAACTGCAGAGAGGAAGAAGTTAAAGTAGAGTTAAATGGCAGAGAGAAATGAGTCAAATCTAGGGTAGGAGGGATAGAAAATATGAAGAAGGAAAGTATGAAAAAGTGAGGAGTGAAAAGGAGTTAAAAAAAGCAAAGAGGAATGATTTTAAGGGTGCAAAAAATTAGAGGAGATATGAAGGAGCAAATGAGAAGGTGAAACTGAAAAGAGAAAATGAGTCAAAAAGCATGAAAAGTAAAAATAAATGTGTGACAGAGTCTGTAAATCAAGGTTAATGAAAGTAAAATGCAGATGAGGTCGCATGTGTTAAAAAGTTTAATAGCTAAAGCTGTCAAAAGGTATAGCACCCATCTCCTAAATGAGCTGAATAGTTTAAAAGTTGAACAGTGAAAATCGGTGAAAATTTGAAGGCTGTGAAAATTTGAAGGCTGTGAAAATCGGCGAAAAACGTAGGGAAGAATAAGTGGAGGAAAAAAGAAGAAAGGTAGAAGATCAATATGTTGAAATGCTGAATCAGCATTTCAACATAATTACATTATAGAGATATAGCTATCAGAGTGGGTGTACACTACAGAAAGCAGGAGATCCCTTTGACAAGCCTAGCACAAAAGGAAACAAGCAGGGTAAGGGAAAATCACTGTACCTTTGTGTTGGCTCACTTCATCTCACATGCCAAAAGTCTTCTCAAACGTCACAAAACACACCTTCAAAATGAAAAATTTAACTCTGGTCTAGAGGTCTTTTTTCTCTAGGAGACCAACAATGTAATGTTGCAAAAATAGGGACATTGGATCTCATTGATCTAAGCTAAGGTAAAGTACGAATCTGATGGAGAAAGCATATGATTCGATCGGGGCTTGAACCAGCGACCTTAGGATCACTGCATTCATCAGAGTCTTCAGTCCTCCACTCTACCAACTGAGCTATCAGAGTGGGTGTACAGTAGAGAAAGAAGGAGATCCATTTGAAAATTCTTTAAAAAAGGAAACAAGCAGGGTAAGGGAAAATCACTGTACCTTTGTGTTGGCTCACTTCATCTCACATGCCAAAAGTCTTCTCAAAAGTCACAAAACACACCTTCAAAATGAAAAATTTAACTCTGGTCTAGAGGTCTTTTTTCTCTGGGTAGACCAACAATGTAATGTTGCAGAAATAGGGACATTGGATCCCATTGATTTAAGCTGAGGAACAGTAGGAATCTGGTGGAGAAAGCACATGCTTCAAGTGGGACTTGAACCAGCGACCTTAGGATCACTGCATTCATCAGTGTCTTCAGTCCTCCACTCTACCAACTGAGCTATCAGAGTGGGTGTACAGTACAGAAAGCAGGAGATTCATTTGACAATTCTTGCAAAAAAGGAAACAAGCAGGGTAAGGGAAAATCACTGTACCTTTGTGTTGGCTCACTTCATCTCACATGCCAAAAGTCTTCTCAAAAGTCACAAAACACACCTTCAAAATGAAAAATTTAACTCTGGTCTAGAGGTCTGTTTCCTCTAGGTAGACCAACAATTAAAAATTGCATAAATAGGGACATTGGATCTCTTTGATCTGAGGTACAGTACAACTCTGCTGGAGAAAGCACATGATTCGAGCTGGAGTTGAACCTGCGACCTTAGGATCACTGTGAATACCATCCTTTACAGTCCTCCACTCTACCAACTGAGCTATCGGAGTGGGTGTACAGTGGTGAAAGCAGGAGATCCCTTTGACAAGCCTACAAAAAAAGAAACAAGCAGGGTAAGGGAAAATCACTGTACCTTTGTGTTTGTTCACTTCATCTCACATGTCAAAAGTCTTCTCAAAAGTCACAAAACACACCTTCAAAATAAAAATTTAACTCTGGTCTAGAGGTCTTTTTTCTCTAGGTAGACCAACAATTAAACATTGCATAAATAGGGCCTTTGGATCTCATTGATCTGATGAACAGTATGAAACTGATGGAGAAAGCACATGAGCCAGGCGGGAGTTGAACCAGCGACCTTAGGATCACTGCATTCAACAGTGTCTTCAGTCCTCCACTCTACCAACTGAGCTATCAGAGTGGGTGTACAGTACAGAAAGCAGGAATCCCTTTAACAAGCCTAGCAGAAGAGGACACAAGCAGGGTAAGGGAAAATCACTGTACCTTTGTGTTGGCTCACTTCATCTCAAATGCCAAAAGTCTTCTCAAAAGTCATAAAACACACCTTCAGAATGAATAATTTAACTCTGGTCTAGAGGTCTTTTTTCTCTAGGTAGACCAACAATTAAACATAACATAGACAGGGCCTTTGGATCTCATTGATTTGTGCTGAGGTACAGTACAACTCTGCTAGAAAAAGCACATGCTTCGAGCGGGAGTTGAACCAGCGACCTTCAGATCACTGCATTCAACAGTGTCTTCAGTCCTCCACTCTACCAACTGAGCTATCAGAGTGGGTGTACAGTACAGAATGCAGGAGATCCCTTTGACAAGCCTACAAAAAAGGAAACAAGCAAGATACAGGAAAATCACTGTACCTTTGTGTTGGCTCACTTCATCTCACATGCCAAAAGTCTTCTCAAAAGTCACAAAACACACCTTCAAAATGAAAAAATTTTGCTCTGGTCTAGAGGTCTTTTTTCTCTAGTTAGACCAACAATAAAACATTGCATAGATAGGGCCATTGGATCTCTTTGATCTGAGGAACAGTATGAAACTGATGGCGAAAGCACATGATTCAGGCGGGAGTTGAACCTGCGACCTTAGGATTGCTCTGAATACCATCCTTTACAGTCCTCCACTCTACCAACTGAGCTATCAGAGTGGGTGTACAGTACAGAAAGCAGGAGATCCCTTTGACAATTCTACAAAAAAGGAAACAAGCAGGGTAAGGGAAAATCACTCTACCTTTGTTTTGGCACACTTCATATAACATGCCAAAAGTCTTCTCAAAAGTCACAAAACACACCTTCAAAATTTAACTCTGGTCTAGAGGTCATTTTTCTCTAGGTAGACCAACAATTAAACATTGCATAGATAGGGCCATTTGATCTCTTTGATCTGAGCTGAGGTACACTAAAGAACTGCTAGAAAAAGCACATGCTTCGAGCAGGAGTTGAACCAGCGACCTTAGCCTTAGTCTTTAGCTGGATATCAGCATGTCAGGAAAAACTCCCAAAACCCTTTCTTGTGGGAAAAAGGTAGAAACCTTTAGATGGGTCTAGTCTCATAGGGATCCCCCACCAGGACGGCTGAGCATGCAGACATCAGCTGGTACACACTGTCTCTGGATCCTTTGGGACCTGTCACACATAGAGGAGAAAGATGACCTGTTAACATCAGTCATGTTGATGACAAACATTTAAATCTTTGTTCCGTTGAAATCCATTGTTAGTTGGGTAAAGGTGTTAAAGAAGTGAATTGACTGATAAATAGATGTTCATGGTCACGTGCCAGGTAAAGAATCCAGAGGCCTCTGAAGTTGAGTTTCTCAGTGTAGCATGGCTGTGATGAACGGCTTTGGTGAAGTTTAACCGAGGCCCTTGTCTTCTTTGTGGCTCATGAGACACTGCTGCATCAAGATCAAAATATTTATGAATGTTAGAATTAACAATGAGCTTCAAATTTTTTGTGTTGGGGGACAAGAAAACAATGGTGTCTAATTTAAATGTTCAAATGCAACTGAAAAATTTCTGAAATACATGAAGCATTGAAATGCTGAATCAGCATTTCAACATAATTAAGAAATTCCAGTCTGGATGGTTAGGTAAACAAATATATACAGTTAAAACGCTCCAGTTAACAAACTTTCCAAAACAGTTTTGTGGTGAACCTCCATAGAAGCCCACTTCCACGAGTCAAAAAAAAA
>RPOG01004551.1:27759-43091 GCA_008086565.1 Thalassoma bifasciatum | reverse complement strand
CCTAAACTCTCCCATGATGCTCTTCTCCAGCCCCAGGAACTGGCTGCTGCTGTCCGACGTGCTGCGGCGGTTGCGGATGTCGGCGCGTGGTTTCCGTCAGGCGTTCCCTCACATGGAGGTGGTGACGGTGGCGGAGGCGGAGTTTTACCGGCAGGCGTCGCTGTCGCAGCTCTTCTCCTGCCCCGAGGAGCTGGAGGGTTTTCAGCCCGACAGCAAAGACCTGCTGGACCTGGTGGAGGACAGCGCCGAGCTCGCCGCGCTGCTCGGGTCCTCGCTGGAGTGTTTGGACGACCACTGGGACAAACTCAAGGACAAGATGAAGACTGTGGCCCGGCTCGGCTCGTCCTGACCCCGAGGAGGTTCTGACCCCGAGGAGGTTCTGACCCTGAGGAGGTTCTGACCCTGACGTTCTGACCCTGAGGTTCTGACCCCGAGGAGGTTCTGACCTGAGGTTCTGACCCTGAGGTTCTGACCCTGAGGTTCTGACCCCGAGGAGGTTCTGACCTGAGGTTCTGACCCCGAGGAGGTTCTGACCTGAGGTTCTGACCCTGAGGTTCTGACCCCAAGGAGGTTCTGACCCTGAGGAGGTTCTGACCCTGAGGTTCTGACCCTGAGGTTCTGACCCTGATCAGGACTTCCTGCTCTGCCCAGACCACCAGACTGGACCTTTGGACCTTTGTCTCCGTTCTCAGCTCTGGTTCTGCTGAACTTTACAGACTGAGTCGTCGTCTCTGAGCTTCAGAAGATTCGTGACTGAATCTTATTTTTATAAATTAATATATGTATAAATTTATAAATATATAAATAAACAAATATATATATAAATGAATATAGAAGCTATGGAGAGGTTTTCTGGTTGTGCTGATGTATTTATGTGGTCAGCAGAGTGTGTGTGCGTGTGTGCGTGTGTGTGTGTGTGTGTGTGTGTGTGTCTGTGTGTCTGTGTGTGTGCAGCAGAAACTCCTGAATGTGTGTTTTGTTGGGAGGAAGCACATGATGATGATGAAGATGATGATGATGATGATGATGATGATGATCTTCTTGGTTTTTCCTCAGACTCTGCGCTGGTTTGGCCTCAGGGGCGATTCTCTCTCTTTTACCTTTTTCTTCTTTTTCGTGTCCGAGTTTTTCTTCCTGCTTAGTCTGTAAATTAACATTAAAGCTGTTTGTATAATAAAGTTTTAAGATGCTGTTGATAAAACTGTGTGTACATACGAGGAAAACAAAGGAGGCTACGGCAGTAAAGTAATTTTTGGTGTGTTCATTTTCTGTTTTAACTTTGTAATTAAAATATCTCATTTGTATTTATATTTTACAAAGAAGTTGCTTTAAAATAAATATACAAAGTGCAAGAGAAACTGAGTTCTTTGTCTTTTTTAATGTTTTTGTCAAATATTGTTTTTGAGCTGAAGTTAAACTTCAAACAACAAAGAGCTGGATCACATAGAAACTCAATCCTCCAAACTTCTGAGTGAGTGTAATAAACTGACCCTGAAAATGTGAAGATGTAAAAGTAAAGATGTAAAAGTAAAGATGGAAATGTGAAGATAATAAAGATGATAAAGATGATAAAGATGAATCAGCTGTTGAGGATCTTTCCTGTGAAAAAGTCCGAACCAGGTGTGTTTGATCTGCAGGTGTGTGGCGCCCCCCAGTGTTCACAGACTGTTATTGATCCTCAGATCATCGATGTTTCAACTAAACCAGGAAAATTTCTGTCTGACAGACTGTTTCCCACAATGCATCACCTGTCACCTGTAACCTGGGGGGGGGGGGTAACAGGTGACGGGAGGAGGCGCAGATTTCTGTCACCTGTGGTTTTAAAATCCAGACTCATGGAAAAACTCTGAAAACTGTGAAACTCTTAAAACTTCAAAAATGTTCCGAAAACTTAAATAAAACCTGAAACTTTTCTTTTCTACTTTTGTGCATTAAAACTTTTCAGTTTATTCACTTGTCATTATTATTATTATTGTTGTTGTTATGCTCCAGCAGGGGGCGCACACACATGCAACAAACACCAACGAAGAAGACGCCTCTGCGGTAAGGTGACGTCACTGTGACGTCAGATCAGCTGATCGCTGCTGCACCGTGAAGAAGCAAAGATGGCGGACAGAAGGTTGCAGCTGATTTCTTCTGTTTTTCTTCTGATTTTCCTCCTGATCGACACCAACGGTGAGAAAATATCGATGTTTGATTCATAAACTTTATTTATTGATGAATCTGAGAATCTGCTTCTTCACTTCATCCTGAAAAATCCTGTTTCAGCTTCGTCCTTTAACATCAGGAAAAACAGAAAAATGAATAAATATCATCAAAAGATTAAAGAAATAAACTTGTTTTTGATTCTTCGATCATTTCAGTTTGGGCAGGATCGATAAAGAATAATCAGAAACCGATCAGAGGATTTTTAAATTCAGGTTTTATAAGATTCGCTTTTATAGATTCAGTTTTTATAATTTCAGTTTTTATAATTTCAGTTTTTTGTTTTTGTGCGGATTGAAGATGTTATTTTAACTTTAATTCTTATAAATGTAGATTTTAACTGCAGGTCATGTGACCTGTGTCCTCTCATCATCAGCTGATCAGTCACATGTTTGTTCCTCTTTGTCTCTGACTGATTTCATCTGAAATCATTGATTTATCTTTTCAGGATTCAGACTTTTGTTGACATGATCAGCTGTTGGCCTCAGGGTTTCACTTTTCCTGTTACTCTGTTTATTAATGATAAAGTTAATTTAATTACTTAATAAATGATTATTAAAGATTAAGTTTCCTAAAACCTGCTCTGAATGTCTGAGTCAGATCATAGTTTTATTTTGGAAACGATGGAAAACGGACAGATATAGCTGAAAAACTGCATTAATTTTCTTTAATTCCCACTCTCTCCAGTGTTGGTATCACCTGCTCTGAAGTTTGTAAAGAAGATTTTCATTTAATGTCCTGGAGGCTCTTGTTCAGATTTGTTGTTGAAGTATTTTTGGGACTGATGCTCGTGTTCAGGTGTTCGTGGAGACGGTCTGACGGTGCTGCAGGCTCCAGACTTCGTGTCCTTTCAGAAAGGAGACTGGCCCGTTTCCGGGGAGAAGATCCCCGACCTGGTGGCTTTAACCATGGGCTTCTCTGTCCAAGAGGTACATTTATTTCTACTCATTTTTCCTTTCTGTGTTTGGATGTTTTTTAGTCAGTGTTCAGAAATCTGTCCTCTGGATTTTTTACCTAAAAACATTTATTTGACTCCCACTGGTCGTGTGATATCTTCTCTAATCTGCTTTGACAGCAGCAGGTATCTGTGTGATGTGACAAAGAATTATAAAGCCCATAAAAACATCTTTGCACAGACACAAACAGTGAACATGATCTGGTGTCAAAGCTGCTGCGTTTAGCAGCGTGAGAACAGGAAATTCCTCAGACGTTGGTAAATGTCATGGACCTGGAAGAGAAACCGACGTCACATAAATTCATCCAACAGAAAACAAGAATCTGGGGAATCAGAGGTTCTGTGCGGTTGAAGTTGTGGTTTTGCTGATCGTTCACAGTTGAAGTGTTTTTCTCCAGGATCTGTCGTGGCCGGGCCTGAAGGCCGGCCCGCTCTTCCAGCGTCCTCGCGCCAACGTCCTGGTGGTGGTGAGAGGAGCCGACGACCTGGATCTGCCGCGGAGCGTGGCCTCGTATCCTCTGGAGAACGTGAGTTCCTCACTCGCTTTGTGAAAACGGCGCCAAACGTCTGCGTTTGTCTGGGTTTGACGAGTGTTTGTCCCTCTCTGCAGCCCGTACCCTTCACGCTGGACGACGTAGCAGAGACGGTTCACTCTCTGTTTGCTGAGGACACGCCCGTGGTGCTGCAGCTGGCGCCCAGCGAGGAGGTAAGAACATCCTGATCACTTCCTGTCAGAGCGGCGGCCTGAAAGAGGCTCATGGTGGTGTCTCTCGCCCTCAGAGGTTGTACATGCTGGGAAAAGCCAACGCCGTGTTCGAGGACCTGCCCGTCACTCTGCAGCAGATCCGCGCTCGTCTGTCTCAGGACGGCTCCGTGCTGGCGTCGCTGCCTCTGAACTCTCTGAGCAGAAACGTGGAGGTGAGTCTCCAACAACCGTAAAAGCAAACGCTCTTTTTCTGCTCTCACACGTCTAAGCCTGGAACCATCTTTACTCTAGTTCCTCACACGACAGAGACAGTCAGAGTCACAGATTTCTCCTGCAGTTATTATTTTGCACCATCACTTCAAGTCCAGATGTCTCAGGTTGAGATTGAGTTTTTATTCACATTTTAAAGCAACAGGATGTCGAGGATTCTTGGACGATGTGCAAACAACTTTTATTTGACTTCTCACATTTCTGTGTTTTCTCCCTCCAGGCTGATCTGCTCTTTTTGTCCGAGGTCCAGGTTCTGCACGATATCACAGCTCTGGTAAACTCTCAGGGATCCTGATACCTGTTCACCTGTTCACCTGTTCACCTGTTCACCTGTTCAACTGATACCTGTTCACCTGTTCCCCTGTTCACCTGTTCCCCTGATACCTGTTCACCTGTTCCCCTGTTCACCTGTTCCCCTGTTCACCTGTTCCCCTGTTCCCCTGATACCTGTTCACCTGTTCACCTGTTCACCTGTTCACCTGTTCCCCTGTTCCCCTGATACCTGTTCACCTGCTCACCTGATACCTGTTCCCCTGATACCTGTTCACCTGTTCCCCTGTTTCCCTGATAACTGTTCACCTGTTCACCTGTTCCCCTGATACCTGTTCACCTGTTCCCCTGTTTCCCTGATAACTGTTCACCTGTTCACCTGTTCACCTGATACCTGTTCACCTGTTCACCTGTTCACCTGTCCGGTCTCTGGAATAAGTGCTTTCTTTCCTCCTGCAGCTGCTCAGACACAAACATTTGGCGAAGGATCATTCCCCGGACCTGTACTCGCTGGAGCTGTCGGGGCTGGAGGAGCTCGCCAGAGTCTACGGCAAAGACTCGCCGCAGTACGTCGACGCCGCCACCATTTTGGCGTCCGTTCTGCAGAAAGTGGGTTTCCTTTTATCAACAGCGGCTTTTTAAATGTTCCTTCCTGATCTGCTTTGACCTTTGTTTGTTTGTTCTCAGTTTGCAGAGGACGTCTACGCTCTGTACGCAAACAGCGCGGTGGTGGAGGTGGTGACGGTGAAAACCTTTGAGGCTCCTCTGACCAGGAAGTCCCGCTCGATCCTTCAGTCCAAACCCATCGTAAGTTTGAGAAAGTGTCAAACACGTGTGGACAGAACAAACCCAGACGCCTTAACCCTAAACTTAACCCTTTCCTAACCTTAACCCTTTCCTAACCTTAACCCTTTCCTAACCTTAACCCTTTCCTAACTTTAACCCTTTCCTAACCTTAACCCTCTCCTAACCTTAACCCTTTCCTAACTTTAACCCTTTCCTAACCTTAACCCTTTCCTAACCTTAACCCTTTCCTAACTTTAACCCTCTCCTAACCTTAACCCTTTCCTAACCTTAACCCTTTCCTAACCTTAACCCTTTCCTAACCTTAACCCTTTCCTAACTCGTGCTGGTTTTTCAGAGTAACCCTGGCAGTCCCTACAACCTGGCCTACAAATACAACTTTCACTACGCCGTCGTCTTCAACATCGTGCTGTGGCTGATGATCGCTCTGGCGCTCGCCGTCATCGCCATCGCTTACAACCTGTGGAACATGGACCCAGGATACGACAGCATCATCTACAGGATGACCAATCAGAAGATCAGGATGGACTGAGCCCGTCCTTGTTCCTCCGTCGCTCTCGTGATCGTGCGTTTTGTTTCGTGAGGTCGTGTTCAGTGAAAAACCTGTGACAGTTTGATGGGAGGAAGAGAATAAATCTGAAAAAACTCCTTTCAGAAACGGTTTTCATTTTTCTGTGAGGATAATTTTCTCTTCTCAGTGTAAAACAACAAACTTCCTCCCGTCAACCTCACTTCATTCCTGGTCACTTAACGCTCCTCACCAACCGTGTTTCTTCCCCGTTGTAAAAACTCGTTTTGAAAGAAGAAAGTTTGTTTGGCGTCTGTGTGAAGTTGTGCTGCTCGTCTTGCTGTGTGAAACTGTTTTAAGTTAAATAAACCTGTGTATATACTGAAAATACAATTGAATCTTAATGAGAACGTGCTGTGCTACTGTCGTTAAAGGGTTTTACAGATTTCAGAGTTCATGCGTTTGGGTTTTGAAATGACGGTGAAGGTGGTCGGAGGCTGGGTCTTGGATTTATGAAGTGCTGTAATTGTGAATCTGACAATAAATTATTATGTGGATTGTTCTGTGTCGATCTGAATAATAACCTGCTTTGTTGAACACAAAACTTTGTTAAGAGTGTGTTTTATTAGTTAGTATTTATTAATTAATTAATTAGTATTTCAGGGTGAAGGTGGACGGATTGGACAGCAAATGATTTGGAAAATGAGAAAAGCTTCTGATGAGATCAAACTTTAAACTTTTAATTTCTTTTTGATCCGAAGGAAACAGAGTGTGTTTATATCCTTTTAAATAATCACCTCAATGGAATTTTATCTCTGAACTATTTATTCTAACCGCGAATCCAGTTTCCTTATTTCAGGCTGGTATTAACAAGAACGACACGTCAAATCAGTTCAGCTGCTCGTGAAAGTTTTATTTCATGATCATTGGAAGATTGTGTTTAAGTAACGAGTGAACTGCTGCTACACTTACTCAGAAAATGTCCCAAATGTTTGAAAACTGTCTCACAAGAGAAACTTCAGGCAAATCATGAAAGTTGAGTCTGAATTCAACTGAATAACAAACATTTATTCTCATGTATCAGAGACGCTTCATTTATCCCATGGGAAACTAGTGACAGGTGCTCTTTGTAACAGTAACAACAACAACAACAACAACAATAATAATAAATAGATAAATGAAAAAATGCTCTTTGATGAGAAAAAAGGTCTAAGAAATATGAGAAACGATAATTATGGGGTAAAAACACGTAGAGTTAAAGTTGAAGAATCACCTCAGAATTAATCTTCTAAACCTTAAAGTTTCATCCATAAACTTAATAATTTAATTTCACAAAGAACCACAGAAGAAGTTTTGACTGCACCTTTGCTGAGGAACAAAGGTTCCGCTCTTTGTTCCCGCGGGTTTATTTTCCTGATGCACATCCTGTCTGCACGGAGCGTCTGTGAGTGAAAAAATAAAACAGAATAAATTTGTTTTTTACCTTAAAATGTGTTTCTACTGTCTGCAGGCTGATTACAGCACTTTCTCCGGATACTTCTCTGTTGATTGTCGCTGTTTTCGCGGGAGCTGAAGTTTTTTATTCTGATGAAATTTAGAGTTTTAATGTTAGCAGCTAATGCTAACGTTAGCTTTTAAGGTTTTTTCTCTTTTTTCAGTAAAATTGTTAAAAATTTAACAAGTTCACATTAAAATAAACATTAGATTAATTCAGTTTTCACAGTAAAGTGACTCTTGCAGACTCTGTTGTTTTATCCTCCGGGTTTTGTCTGTTTGTCTGTAATTATTAATTTATTCTGTTTATTCTGTTTAACAAAGTTAAAAAAACCGTTTTTATGAAAATATTTAAACTTTATATCTGTCTGTTTCTGTCAAAGACAGAAAAACAGGAGAGAGGGCTTTTGATGAAGATTTAACCTTTTTTTAATTGTTGGTAAAAGTCAGAAACTCGTTTTCTTTCACTTTGAGTTAAATCAACAACAGAAACTTCCAGAATGAGCCTGATGAAAAGTTTCCCTCCCCCAGTTCTTAACAGCGTGTATTTCCCCTTTAACATCAGTGACAGCTTGAAGTGAAACACGACCAACACCTACTCCCAGAAATAAAAGAGTCTACCATTTTGACTGGTAAGAAGAACCGTTTTTCGGAGGTCAAGGACATTTAAGAAGCTCTGTCTTGCATGAACTGCAGGTTTGAGATCTCCCCAGAGTGGCTCAATGATATTGAGGTCAGGAGACTGAGATGGCCACTCCAGAACCTTCACTTTATCCTGTTGTAGCCAATGGCAGGTCCACTTGTCCTTGTGTTTTGGATCATTGTCATGTGTGAACGTCCAAGTACGTCTCATGTGCAGCTTCTGGGCTGATGAGTGTAAATTTTCCTCCAGTATTTTCTGATAACATGCTGCATTCATCCTTCATTCATCAGTTTGGACCAAGTTTCCTGAGCCTTTGTAGCTCACACATCCCCAAAACATCAGTGATCCACCTCCGTGTTTCACAGTAGGAATGGTGGACCTTTCATCATAGGCCTTGTTGACTCCTCTCCAAATGGAACAATGTNATTTGTGGGTTTTTCTTTGCATCCAGAACAATTTTCCTGTCAGTTGTAGCTGAAATGTTTGTTGGTCTACCTGACCGTGGTTTGGTTTCAACAGAATCCCTCATTTTCCACTTCTTCATTAGAGTTTGAACTCTGCTTATTGGCATCCTCAGTTCCTTGGATATCTTTTTATATCCCTTTCCTCTTTTATACAGTTGGATTCACTTTTCCTGCAGAAACTTTGACAATTCTTTTTCTTTCCTCATGACTCAGAATCCAGAAATGTCAGTGCAGCACTGAGTGAAAGATGCAAGTGTCTGTCAGGAGCTCAGAAACTCTCTGAGCTTTTATACACACACACTGATGCAGATAGATCACAGGTGAGGATGGTTACCATGGTTACCTTTAGGAGACATTCAAACACATTTGTGTCGACTTGTTCGTGTTTCAGGACAAAATCAGCAGAGGAGGAAACTTATGATCATGGTCATTCTGGAAGTTTCTGCTCTGATTTAAAAAGAGTAAACACAGTTGTTTGTTTGTAAATGTCTTCACCAACCACAAACCATGAGAGACAGAAAAGTTTCTGTGTTTTTATTCAGAGTCTCTGGGAAAATGGACAAGAAATCACAAATTCTGCCGGGTTATGTGAACTTATCAGATCTGTATTTGTGTGTTTCAGAGTTTTTTCTTGGATGATGATGGAGCAAAGAAGAGCTTTAACGCTTCCTTTTCCTGTCAGCAAGGATCAGACGGTACGAACCAAACATGTCTCTGAAACACGTGTCTCTCATTCATGTTCACTCTTCAGATCTCCATGTTCAGCTTTTTCTTCTCATGTTAAGTTTTTCCAAGGCGTTCTTAATTCTTGCCAATGATGTGTCAATGATGTATAATCACAGTTGGATTAATCACAGTTGGATTAATCACAGTTGGATTAATCACAGTTGAATTAATCACAATCGGATTAATCACAGTTGGATTAATCACAGTTGAATTAATCACAGTTGGATTAATAATCACAGTTGAATTAATAATAGCAGTCGGATTAATCACAGTTGGATTAATAACAGTTGGATTAATCACAGTCGGATTAATCACAGTTGGATTAATCACAGTTGAATTAATCACAGTTGGATTAATCACAGTTGGATTAATCACAGTTGGATTAATCACAGTCGGATAAATAATCACAGCTGAATTGATAATCACAGTTGAATTAATAATCACAGTTGGATTAATCACAGTCCGATTAATCACAGTTGGATTAATTATCACAGTTGAATTAATAATCACAGTTGGATTATTAATAACAGTTGAATTAATAATAACAGTCGGATTAATCACAGTTGGATTAATAACAGTTGGATTAATCACAGTTGGATTAATCACAGTTGGATTAATCACAGTCGGATTAATCACAGTTGGATTAATAATCACAGTTGAATTAATAATAACAGTCGGATTAATCACAGTTGGATTAATAACAGTTGGATTAATCACAGTCGGATTAATCACAGTTGGATTAATTATCACAGTTGGATTAATCACAGTTGAATTAATAATCACAGTTGAATTAATAATCAAAGTTGAATTAATAATCACAGTTGGATTAATCACAGTTGGATTAATTATCACAGTTGAATTAATAATCACAGTTGGATTAATCACAATTGGATTAATCACAGTCGAATTAATCACAGTCGGATTAATAACAGTTGGATTAATCACAGTCGGATTAATAACAGTCGGATTAATCACAGTTGGATTAATCACAGTCGGATTAATAACAGTTTGATTAATCACAGTTGGATTAATCACAGTTTGATTAATAACAGTCGGATTAATCACAGTCGGATTAATCACAGTTGGATTAATCACAGTCGGATTAATAACAGTCGGATTAATAACAGTCGGATTAATCACAGTTGGATTAATCACAGTCGGATTAATCACAGTTTGATTAATAACAGTCGGATTAATCACAGTCGGATTAATCACAGTTGGATTAATCACAGTTGGATCAATCACAGTTGTATGTCTCCATTACCTAGTTTAGTTTTCCGTATAAATCAATAGTTCATCCATCTTTTCACTCATTCAGCAAAATCTCCAGTTCAATTGTACGGACAAGCACAAAGTTTTAAAGTAAGTCATGAGCTGTAAATAATTAAATGATCCTCAGATACAAACAGATGATAAACACAGAAAAACAGAAACCTAGAATCTTCTCATTGAGGGATCCACAGTTTTTCAGAACCCTTTAAATCACTAAATTATCACTAATGATGAGTTTTCTCCAGTTTGAGCGTCAGTGTCAGGAGTTTGGCTGCAGGTGTGTGAACTGTTTCCTCACCTGTTGGACTCGACTGCTGCACCTGTGATAAATTTAAAACCCTCAGAGAAACTAAACCAACGCAGTGTTCAGTGCTTTGCTGTTTGCTCTGGTCTCTGTCTCACCTGAGGGTTCGTTACCTGTCGTCTGCTTCATTCACTAACCATGATGCACCTGTGACTCGCAGGTGGAAAACCCGCTCAAAATCACATGTTTCTCACCAGACGGTGGAAAGTTAGAGCATCAGGTACAGAAACACCTGCTCTCTCTCTCTCTGTCTCTCTCTCTTTGTCTCTTTGTCTCTCTCTTTGTCTCTGTCTCTCTCTCTCCTCTCTCTCTCTCTCCCCTCCCTCTCTCTCTCTCTCTCTCTCTCTCTCTCTCTCTCTCTCTCTGTCTCTCTCTGTCTCTCTCTCCTCTCTCTCTCTCTCTCTCNTACAGTTGGATTCACTTTTCCTGCAGAAACTAAGACAATTCTTTTTCTTTCCTCATGACTCAGAATCCAGAAATGTCAGTGCAGCACTGAGTGAAAGATGCAAGTGTCTGTCAGGAGCTCAGAAACTCTCTGAGCTTTTATACACACACACTGATGCAGATAGATCACAGGTGAGGATGGTTACCATGGTTACCTTTAGGAGACATTCAAACACATTTGTGTCGACTTGTTTGTGTTTCAGGACAAAATCAGCAGAGGAGGAAACTTATGATCATGGTCATTCTGGAAGTTTCTGCTCTGATTTAAAAAGAGTAAACACAGTTGTTTGTTTGTAAATGTCTTCACCAACCACAAACCATGAGAGACAGAAAAGTTTCTGTGTTTTTATTCAGAGTCTCTGGGAAAATGGACAAGAAATCACAAATTCTGCCGGGTTATGTGAACTTATCAGATCTGTATTTGTGTGTTTCAGAGTTTTTTCTTGGATGATGATGGAGCAAAGAAGAGCTTTAACGCTTCCTTTTCCTGTCAGCAAGGATCAGACGGTACGAACCAAACATGTCTCTGAAACACGTGTCTCTCATTCATGTTCACTCTTCAGATCTCCATGTTCAGCTTTTTATTCTCATGTTTAGTTTTTTCAAGGCCTAAATTCTTGCCGATGATGTGTCAATGATGTATAATCACAGTTGGATTAATCGCAGTTGGATTAATCACAGTTGGATTAATAATCACAGTTGGATTAATCACAGTTGGATTAATCACAGTTGAATTAATCACAATCAGATTAATCACAGTTGGATTAATCACAGTTGAATTAATCACAGTTGGATTAATAATCACAGTTGAATTAATAATAGCAGTCGGATTAATCACAGTTGGATTAATAACAGTTGGATTAATCACAGTTGGATTAATTATCACAGTTGAATTAATAATCACAGTTGGATTAATCACAGTTGGATTAATCACAGTTGAATTAATCACAGTTGGATTAATCACAGTTGGAATAAATCACAGTTGAATTAATAATCACAGTTGGATTAATCACAGTTGAATTTATCACAGTCGGATTAATCACAGTTGAATTAATTATCACAGTTGAATTAATAACAGTTGGATTAATCACAGTCCGATTAATCACAGTTGGATTAATTATCACAGTTGAATTAATAATCACAGTTGGATTATTAATAACAGTTGAATTAATAATAACAGTCGGATTAATCACAGTTGGATTAATAACAGTTGGATTAATCACAGTCGGATTAATCACAGTTGGATTAATAATCACAGTTGAATTAATAATAACAGTCGGATTAATCACAGTTGGATTAATAACAGTTGGATTAATCACAGTCGGATTAATCACAGTTGGATTAATTATCACAGTTGGATTAATCACAGTTGAATTAATAATCACAGTTGAATTAATAATCAAAGTTGAATTAATAATCACAGTTGGATTAATCACAGTTGGATTAATAATCACAGTTGAATTAATAATCACAGTTGAATTAATTATCACAGTTGAATTAATTATCACAGTTGGATTAATCACAGTCGGATTAATCACAGTCGGATTAATCACAGTTGGATTAATCACAGTTGGATTAATTATCACAGTTGAATTAATAATCACAGTTGGATTAATCACAATTGGATTAATCACAGTCGAATTAATCACAGTCGGATTAATAACAGTTGGATTAATCACAGTCGGATTAATAACAGTCGGATTAATCACAGTTGGATTAATCACAGTCGGATTAATAACAGTTTGATTAATCATAGTCGGATTAATCACAGTTTGATTAATAACAGTCGGATTAATCACAGTCGGATTAATCACAGTTGGATTAATCACAGTCGGATTAATAACAGTCGGATTAATAACAGTCGGATTAATCACAGTTGGATTAATCACAGTCGGATTAATAACAGTCGGATTAATCACAGTTGGATTAATCACAGTCGGATTAATAACAGTCGGATTAATAACAGTCGGATTAATCACAGTTGGATTAATCACAGTCGGATTAATCACAGTCGGATTAATCACAGTTGGATTAATCACAGTCGGATTAATAACAGTCGGATTAATCACAGTTGGATTAATCACAGTCGGACAGTTGGATTAATCACAGTTGTATGTCTCCATTAACTAGTTTAGTTTTCCGTATAAATCAATAGTTCATCCATCTTTTCACTCATTCAGCAAAATCTCCAGTTCAATTGTACGGACAAGCACAAAGTTTTAAAGTAAGTCATGAGCTGTAAATAATTAAATGATCCTCAGATACAAACAGATGATAAACACAGAAAAACAGAAACCTAGAATCTTCTCATTGAGGGATCCACAGTTTTTCAGAACCCTTTAAATCACTAAATTATCACTAATGATGAGTTTTCTCCAGTTTGAGCGTCAGTGTCAGGAGTTTGGCTGCAGGTGTGTGAACTGTTTCCTCACCTGTTGGACTCGACTGCTGCACCTGTGATAAATTTAAAACCCTCAGAGAAACTAAACCAACGCAGTGTTCAGTGCTTTGCTGTTTGCTCTGGTCTCTGTCTCACCTGAGGGTTCGTTACCTGTCGTCTGCTGCTTCATTCACTAACCATGATGCACCTGTGACTCGCAGGTGGAAAACCCGCTCAAAATCACATGTTTCTCACCAGACGGTGGAAAGTTAGAGCAACAGGTACAGAAACACCTGCTCTCTCTCTCTCTCTGTCTCTTTGTCTCTCTCTTTGTCTCTGTCTCTCTCTCTCCTCTCTCTCTCTCTCCCCTCCCTCTCTCTCTCTCTCTCTCTCTCTCTCTCTGCCTCTCTCTCTCTCTCTCTCTCTGCCTCTCTCTCTCTGTCTCTCTTTCTCTCTCTCTCTCTCTCTGCCTCTCTCTCTCTGTCTCTCGACCACATGAACAGATGTTTTTAATCAGGATACTGAGATGTTTCTTAGATCTTTCTCAGATGTGTTGCTGTCCCTCAGGTGAACTCGTTTTCTCTGATGTTTTTTTCAGCAGGTGTCCTGGACGTCGATTTCAGGATGCAAACTGAAAAACTGGGATTGTCCTCATAAAAATGGATTTGAGCTGTTTGGTCCTCACCTGGCTGCCATGGACAGGTGAGCAGGATGAACTGATGGAGGTGGTTGATTGGTCAGTCTCTACGTATGAAACCCATCTCTCATCCATGCAAAGGTCTGAAAATCACCTGTTGTAGCTTTTTCTGCTCTGCCAGTGTGACCTGTTACACAAGCACTGGTTTTTTTTTATTTGGAAAATGAAAAACTGAAGAATCTGAAATGATTTAGTCGTTTGGACACCAATATTCTAAAGTTTTCATTTGTATTTTAGAGAATTACCTCTTGTGCAGTTCAAACCATCCAGTCTGAATTGTTTCACAGGTATTTTTCTGTAAAGTGAGGCTGGAACATTGAAGGCTGTAAAAGAGAATCACGATGGCAAAAACAGGTTTTGGTAGGTCAGGTTTTCAAAGATCGGTCATTCTGAAAGTTTATATTTATTATGATTTAAAAAGAGTAAACACAGTTGTTTGTTTGTAAATCTCTTCACCAACCACGAACCAAGAGAAACAGAAAAGTTTTTGTGTTTTTATTTTTATTCTCTGAAAAATGGACAAGAAACCAAAACTTGTGCTGGGAAACTCATGAACAAAAGTGTGAACGTCACCGTTTTCCTCTCAGCACATGCTGTGAGAAACTAAACTGGACATTAATTATCAAACTTTTCTCTTGATATTTAAATGAAACTGTTCTGCTGAATAGTTTCAATGGTGCTTCAGTAAAAAAAGAAAAGAAACTCAGAATCTTCTTTGCTCTCGTGCCCTAACGAACAGTTGAAGCAACGACAGTGAAATCAGCCTCAAACTAAGTTTTAGGGAAGTTTTTAATTCAACAGTTCTTCGCTGCTCGTAGAAGAGTTTTGATCTATCATTTTAGTTTCCATCATAAATCTATTTTCAGCTTGAATCTTTTGGATGTTTGTTTTTGTTTTTTTGCACTGCTGTGGTAAAGGAGGTATTGCTCATGAGCACAGGGGCAGAGCTTATCACATCTCTGCACGTTTCTTATCTGCAGCCAGAGTCGGCCCCGCCCCCCCAGCGTCGCTGAAGGAGCTGGTGGAAAAGACTTCGCTCTGTGAATTTGTTTCCTCTCTCCTGCAGGAGGACGGCGCGAGTCGTGCTGGAAGACGTCCTGAAGACAGAGACGGGCAGAGACTACATGGAGAAGATGAAACAGAGGGGCATCATGGGTAATCACAGACGCAGCTCACAGAGAGCGAGTCGA
>RPOG01004550.1:0-43121 GCA_008086565.1 Thalassoma bifasciatum | reverse complement strand
ATATCTGAAAATAGGGCACATAATGCTCTTTGACCAATTTCATGTAAAAACAAGTGTTGTAGGTGCATTACATTTATACCTGTCGCCTGTTTTGAGGCAGTTTTGTAGTTTCTACTGTACAGTTGCATGTTTCATTGTGTCAGAGCTTATTCATTTGCTGAAATTTAAACAGGATGTTAAAACCCAACTTGTCTCCTACGTTTTTGTCCTCTACAGGCTGTTGAAATCATCCAAGAGGCAGAAGCTGCAGCTCCAGATTCCCCAGCTCCAGCTGCTGCTGTGCTGCTCACCCCTGTCTGTGATGATAGCAGCGTGTGTTTGAGCAAACCTGGTGAACTCATCAGTGTCCATCCACAAAATCATGACAGCCCTACCCTCCGTGCACCCAGCCCCCCTGCTGAGCCTTACTCAGGTGATAGCGGCCGTCTGCAAATGAGCACAGATGCACCAGAAACTGTAACCTCCACCTCCACTCCTGCATGTTCTGCTGTCAAGTCAGTTTCTGCACTGCCGTGCCAGGAGAACGGCATTGATAACACCCACAATGAACCAGAGGAAAACCACTATGAGTCTCCTGCTCAGAGTTTGGGGACTCAGGAGGTGCTGGAGCACGTAGTGCACGTGTCCGGGGAGCCATCTATCCTTGACCTGGCTGTCCAAGACCCAGCACCACAAGCTCAAATAGTCAGCAGTGAAGCATCCAAAGAGATTAAATCTGTTTCACCTGTACCTTATTTTCTGCCTGTTGACCCAAAGTACATTGTGGCTGCAGGAGTGGCCGTGTTTGCACTGCTGATGGTGTGGAAGTTTAAGAAGTAAAGGGATTTAATGACTTTTTAAAAGAGGAGAAGATGAGGCTTGAAGGGCTTTGGAAAGAGGATCTTCAGAGGTTCTGCGCCTTATTGTAGTCACAGGCTGGGATAGTGTTGGGCAGCTGTTTAATTACTTCAAAAGAGTAGTCATCATTACTTGTTACTTTTAAAAAAGTAATGAGTAATGGAGTTACTCCTTCATGAATACATTGAGTTACCAGTGAAAGTAATTACTGTGTTACTTTTTAACTTCAAAGATGTAAAAGAATGGAGCAGGTTTTGCTCTGGGACATTCACTTCAATAGCATGTTCTTGCCTTTTAAATCAATGATGTTAAAGTAGTGCCTGTGCTTCCATCCTGAATGTCCGTTTAAACTCGACAGACTGCCCCAGACTTGCCATTGTGGAAACTCTTGTGTGACTGTTTGGGTTTGTAACAACAACAACAACACATAACTCATAACTTATGTGTCTAACCCCCCCATCACAAAAGAGGGAGAATCATAAAAAAACAATAACACATCTTCATCTGCAGCTTCTGTCCTGTGCCTGACTGAGCGAGCAAAGGTAGATAACAGCTGTTTGATATCAGTCTATAGGAACGCGTCACATTTCACGGTTGGTAACAGTGTTGTCATATCTGAAATAGTTATTAATTCAATCACCTGTTGCTGGAAAACGATAACAGCTGCCTGTCCAGACCTTTAAAACCTCCTCTCTTGTTCGGATGAAATGAGTGTTATCATTCTAACTGTTGAATTAAGTCGACCACAGTGAACAAAAACCAAATCTATCCTTCTCATTGTAGTTTGGGAACTTTTAGAGCTGAGTTCAGATCTCAGGTTTTGTGTTAATGCACTTGCAACAATTA
Organism: Thalassoma bifasciatum; assembly: GCA_008086565.1. Classification (NCBI taxonomy): domain Eukaryota; kingdom Metazoa; phylum Chordata; class Actinopteri; order Labriformes; family Labridae; genus Thalassoma; species Thalassoma bifasciatum. The sequence goes on along the minus strand of RPOG01004550.1, from coordinate 41,438 downwards.
TGTACTTTGTAAAGTGAAGCAAAGCTGTGTGTGTCAATGATGAAAATGTTTGCAATTTTCTGATAAGCACTTTCAAAACGAGACTGTCAGCTTCCATCAAATGAGGATTAATCCATCTGCACTGGGGACTGAGGAATATCCACCTAATTATGGGTAATCAGGCTTTAAAGGCAGGGTATGCAGGAATTTTAGATAGGTTTGGTTTATTTGATTACACACAACATCCAAGCTGGGCTCTGTGGCTCAGCGTCAGCTGCTGCGCATGCTCATTACCTCCGGCAGTGGCTAATAGCATTGCAAACAGCTGTAGCTTTGTAAACACACAATAGACTGTAAAAAACAGCCCTGCCTGCATCTGCAGTATCACGTGAGAGAAACTCAAGAGCAAGTACACCTGACCTCCTGCAGGTAAATGAGATACGCTGCAAGTACAGTATCATTCTTTCTCCCTGTTATGGCTGCTATCGTAGCCGGTGGGGATAGCTTCTACCACTTGCTATCATCAACACACAAAGTCACTTGCGCACTGGGCGTGCTGTGATTGGCTGGTCACCACTCATAACAAGTGTCCCAAGTAAAAATAGCATCAACAATACAGGCGAGGGAGGGGGTCTACAAGGGGATGAGGCACACAGAGACACTGACACACAGGTACAGAGTCCCAGAGATGATGAATCAGCAGGATTATTACTGTAAAAATTAACATTTCAATTTTTTTTAGAAAATTACGTATACTCTACCTTAAAGTGATGCAAGTACACTGTCTGTATTTATTTTTATATATAAACTTGAAGAATCAGTGATCAACACTCTGCAAAACATGCACTTACTGCCTGTCCAGTTGTATCTGAATCACAGTCAGGATGCACCAATCAGACTCTTTCAGCCTGGAAACTGATACCTGAGTCTAAAATATCAGCCAAACTAAGTTCTCTGTGGAAAATAAAAGGCTTTTCTGTATATATCTATCATCAGACCAGCTCTGAAAAATGCTTTGGTGTTTTAATTGAGATGTATGTGAGCTTACAAACATGAGCGTCCAAAGTTGTTTTTAGAAGGTGCTTTAATAAGTCGAAGGAAGAGAGAAGGTATGGAGCTGACATATGAATCCATTTAAGTCTAAAAATTCCTAAAAAAAAAAAAAGAACAAAAAACTATGGAGTCCCCAAAGGAAATGTATCCCTGACTAGAAATTCCAGCCATCTTTTAGCGTGTGGTCCATCCCAAACGTGTTCATGGCTTTGAGTAGTGAGAACAAACGGAACTATACAGACAGTTTGATTCACCGGTTGATTGTAATGAGGGTTTAAAATCTTTGATATTATTTTTAAATCAGATCCAATCAATCTTTTTGGATTGTTTCATTGATTGTTGTCTTTTTTTGCACCTTCACTTTGTAATAAACAGATTTTTTCTTACTTTTCTCTTGTTTTCTTTCTTTATTTAAAAGACGGCCCTAACTCATTGTGAGTGAAATTGAAGAAGTGGCCTTGGTTTTTTTTTAATTGTCCATATTAAGTCATGATTATGAGATAAAAAGTTCAAAATGGGAGATGAAGTTGAAATTTAGTAAAAATTGATAGCTATGACTTTTAGTGTCATATTTTTGACTTCAAATGTTATAAATTTAAGTTTTTCCCTCATAATCTCCACTTTTTATCTCGTATTTGCAACTTCTTACCACTCAAGTATGACTTTATATCTTATAATTTCAACTTTTTATCTCACAGTAATTATTCTTTCATCCCACAATTCAACTTATCACTCTCATGATACGACTTTTTTCTATTTTTTTTACTTATGTCATAAATTTGACTTTTTAACACAATTTGTTGACTTAATTATTTTACAATTTCTACTTTTGTATTTAAATTATGATTTAATATGGGCAACACCAAAAACCTCAACAAAACCCAGTTTTCATTTTTATTATCATTGCATTTTTGTTTATGATTTATTTATTGATTTCCAAGTACATTTTTCAACAGATATAAACTCAATGGTCAAATGTGACAGAAATCGTTTGCACTATATCTGAATTTAAAGCATATTATAGGGTATCACACCTTATTTGGACAAAGGCAAAACAATAAGGTTGCCAAGAGGGCATTATTATGCAACCAAACCAAATAAACAAAACAAAACAAAACAAAAAAAACCTTGAAAAACATACAACACCTTTATATATAAAAAGTCACACTTACCATGCTATACATTCCACATACCATAACACATGAGATAATATTCTATAGGTACAGTTGTGCCTAAAAGTTTACAACCCCCAGCAGAATTTCCGATTTTTTGGCCTTTTCTCATAAAATATGAATGATAACACAAAAACCTTTTTATCACTCATGGTTAGTGGTTGGGTGAAGACATTTATTGAAAAAAAAAAAGTTGTTTTTTTTAAATCATAATGACAACAGAAACTTCAAAAATGACCCTGTTAAAAAGTTTGCACCTCCCCAGTTTCTAATACCTTGTATTTCCCTCTTTAACATCAATAACAGCTTGAAGTCTTTTGTGCTCTTTGTGGATGAGGGTCTTTATTATCTCAGATGGTAAAACTGCCCATTCTTGGCAAGAAGTCCTCCAGGTCCTGTAAATTCTTGGGCATGAACTGCAGGTTTGAGGTCTCCCCCCCACTGGATCAATGATAACAAGGTCAGGAGACTGAGATGGCCACTTTAAAACCTTTACTTTCTTCTGCTGTAGCCAATGGCAGGTTGATTTGACCTTGTGTTTTGGATCATTGTCCTGTTGGAATGTCCAAGAGCGTCTCATGCGCAGCTTCTGGGCTGATGAGTGTAATTTTTCCACCAGTATTTTCTGATAGCATGCTGCATTCATCCTTCCATCAGCTTGAAGCAAGTTTCCTGAGCCTTTGTAGCTCACACATCCCCAAAGCATCAGTGATCCACCTCCATGTTTCACAGTAGGAATGGTGTAACTTTCATAATAGGTCTTGTTGACTCCTCTCCAAATGTAACATTTATGGTTGTAAAGAGGGTTGCACTGCCAACAGGGTCAGTGTCTTGTTGGAGGGATCTGACATGCTCTATAAAAGGTAACTATATTTTGTTAAATTTTCTATCTAGATTTCGCAGTGAGTAGCTAATTTTTACTCGTTTCAAAAAGGTTAAGACATCCTTGATCCATTTGGTGGGTGAGGGCTTTTCCATTGCATTAAAATAAGACACCTTGCTATGGAAGAGAAGAAGGCTATGAAATCAACAAAGTGGATGGGAAGTTTCTGACCAGGAGGCAAAACGCTGAACAGGTCAGTGGAGAGGGAGGGATGGTGACAGATATGATGAGAGAATGAAATAAACACAGATTTACAGTATTGAGATAATGCAGGATAGGTCCATTTACATATATATAAACTGGCAGAAATGGGCTTCCATACATTTGAAACCAAGAGGACAAACAAACCAACAACAAACACACAGTGAATGAATATATTTATGGAGTGTGTCGCCCCCTGGTGGTTAGAGCAGGAACCGCGTCCAGCAGCTTCGCTCTGACACCGGAACTGGAGGCGGATACGAGGCTGAGCACAAACTACTGTAGATGCTGAAATCAAGATGCCAGGTAAACAGACGGATAGGTCATGTTTGCTTCTTTTAGCGTTAGTTTTCCGCCTCGGGACTGCGGCAGAGGTCTCCACATGGAAGGTCGACATCAACTCGGTCAGTGTCACACGTTAGAAACAAACATTTATCCTCGTTTAGTCTCATGTAGCCTCACTGATGCCGTGATACTGGAAGTCATCTGTTAGCAGCTGTTAGCCGGGAAGCTAACTAGCCTGTAGCTCAGACTTCATGTCAGATGTTTTCATAAACACCTGGAGTAGGTCAGGTTTTTCCAGTCTGACACGGCGGATATGTAACAAGAAATCAGCCAGCTTTACTTATTGATGCTTCAAACCTTAATGTTCGCTGTTAAAATGTGAACAATCCTGTGAACAAAGCTGTACAGATGTATGATGTCACTCACTGTAATATACAAGACATTTTCACATCTGCATACAAATAACATCAGTATAAATTTGTGCACTTTTCCTTATTTAATTAGAAAATAGCCCACAATTTTTTTAGTAAGTGACAAGTGTTAAGCTGAAAAATTATAGAAGAGATGTTAAGGTTGAAAAAAGAGAAATAAAACTCTGAAAATAATTTGTTTTGATATCTAGTTTGCATCTCACATGACTGATGGTATAAGATTGATTGGAAGCAAATGTTGCTTTTCACTGAATCTTTTTATGCACAACACTTCTAGATGCACACTGATGCTTTGTTGTTAATAAAACCAACTTTATCCTCTGTATTCTACTTTATATTGTTTGTCACTAATTTCTTATTTAATCCTTCATTTATTACATGATGCTATTTTATCCTCTTGAGACTTGGCATCCACTTGTGTTGACATTACAATTCTGCCTCTGAGACCCATAATTCTTCATATTTTCAAACTTTTATCTATAAGCCACATTTAGAGACACTTCCTGTGTCATCTTTAGGTGACAACACAGTTACGTACAAAAAACAATGTGGTGACAAACAATATCACTGATACCTAAAAATTAATAGATAAATAATAAAAACCTAACTTCCTGTACAAAGACCAAGTTTGGTGTTTATACATATTAGGTCTTATTTATCTCCAAAAGCAAGGAGAACATAATTGCAGACAAAAGTTCGGGTCTCAAGAGATTAAATCTTATTTTATCACCATATTCTCCTGTATCCAAATACTGTGTTTGTGTGATGAGCAACAGTAACACTAAATTCCCCCCAGGATTAATCGAGTATTTCTGAGGTTTATAGTTCTTGGAAAATGTAGGAACTAACTAACTACATACGTAAAATTCTGGCAAAATTGCAACCTCCTGAAAATTTGTACAAATCCTTGGTGATGTGCTTTGTCATCAAGATTTCAGTTTCATGTGAGAGTTACAAGACATTACTTGTCTTACTTGTGACTTTGTTGTTGATGTTTTTCAGACGCAAGATGCAGTGTTTCGAAAGACGCTCTACGCCAACACCACCATCTTCATGAAGTGTAAGACATCTGAACCCTTCTTCTTATATTTGCTTTAGGGACGCACAATAGCAGTATGTACATGGGTCAATGACGTGACGTCCCTTTTTTTGTGTCCGAGTGGAATATTTCCTTCGTAGTACTTAACTCATAAAGTAGTGTACATAAAGAAATAAGATACTTTGGACACAATAAACTTGTGTAGAAATTTGATAATTTTATATTGTACAAAAAAACACAAAACCAAGGAGTTTGGGGGTTTTACAGTCCACCACGTTGACAGGACTGTTCATAGGTGTCATTAATTTGAGATTTTTAACTTAGTCAGTTATTGTTAATTGAAATTAAAAATACAGTGGCATTATTTTATGCTTGAACCTTTTTAAATTAAACATTCTTTGCAAATAAAAAGAATTTTAAAGCTGTTGAGAAATTTAAAAAACTTTTGTCTCTTAATTTTCACCTTGTCAAATGTCAGGGTGGTGCAACTGTAACATTAGACTTTTATTTTAAAGTGAAGAGAATAAAACAGGAAACAGGAAACTGCATCAGCCAGAGGAGCCCAAATGACATTTGTGACCAAGTGGAAAAGTTTGTAGATTCCTCTGAAATACTGATAAAAAAGTTTTTTTCACTTCATTGGTGACTGGAACAATTTCCATGTCAGGTGGTACAACCAATGTAATAATGTGAAATGTTATTTTAACATCAAATTATTTATCTTATTCACAAATAAAAGAAATAAAACACACAAAATGAAAATGTATGAGTCACTACAGACACTTGAGAGATACTTGCCAATAATTTCACACAGAAAAAATAACAGGAACATATAAATATATTTTCNAAATTAAAAATACAGTGGCATTATTTTATGCTTGACCCTTTTTAAATAAAAACATTCTTTGCAAATATATATATTTTTTAAGGCTGTTGAGAAATTAAAAAACTTTTGTCCTGTAATTTTCACCTTGTCAAATGTCAGGGTGGTGCAACCGTAAGATTAGACTTTTATTTTAAAGTGAAGAGAATAAAAAAGGAAACAGGAAACTGCATCAGCCAGAGGAGCCCAAATGACATTTGTGACCAAGTGGAAAAGTTTGTAGATTTCTCTGAAATACTGATAAAAAAGGGTTTTTCACTTCATTGGTGACTGGAACAATTTCCATGTCAGGTGTAATAATGTGAAATGTTATTTTAACATCAAATTATTTATCTTATTCACAAATAAAAGAAATAAAACACACAAAATGAAAATGTATGAGTCACTACAGACACTTGAGAGATACTTGCCAATAATTTCACACAGAAAAAATAACAGGAACATATAAATATATTTTCTTATATTTGGTTGCGCCACCTGACATTTTTGGGTGCTCAAATTAAAAATACTAAAAAGTAATGAACCTAAAAACTTTGAAATGTTGGTCATCTGCTGAAATCTGTTAGAAAACATAATTCTTCTCTCAGAAATATGTTTTTATCCATTTTCAAAGAACTTTTAAAAAATACATTTTTAGGCCCTCTTTTTGTCATTGACCCACAGACAGATAACAGCTTAAAAAGTTCAAGTTTAGTGGCAGCAGAAATAAAAAGTTTCTAAAGTGTGTGCAGCTTGACATTGAGAGGATACAGAGAGTACAAAAACAGTGGAAAAATAAGGGTAAGGAGAAGATTAATGATTAAAAACAACATGAAGGAAGGAAAAAGAGATTGATAACAACTTAAAGAACAAAAGGAATCAAAACAAAACTCGTCAGAATATAAATATCTTCATGAGTCTCGTAGAAATGATTAGGTCATCATTTAAGGATCTTCTGGCTGGTTCATGATACATTGGAGGAACGGGCCTTAAACACCAAGGTCTGCCCTTTGCTGTGAGAAAAATAGGGATTTGTTTGAACTTTAATCATAAAAAGCCACTGGAGCGATATGAAAGGGATAGTTAGAAGATTATATAAAAAAAATAATATCCTCTTTAAAACAGAAACTATCTGTGTGGTGTTCTTAAACCAGAGTTATTTGAACCCTGCAACCAGCTGATCCTCTACAGCCCTGAGGTGTTTTGGCTTCTTGTTGATGTGTTGTTATCAGTTTCTGTGCTGATAAGTTCTTTCTGCTCGTCAAACCACTGCTATCCAAACTCAATCATCGTTCCTGCAGAGGGATTATGAAATGAACTCTTTCCATTTGAGATCAAGGTTCATAACTGAGCTTTCAGTATGACTCATTGCTGTCTTCATGCCACTGTTTTACTGCTGTTTTTATGTGCAACCAGCTTCATACAAATTACCCCTGGAAGGATTAATAAAGCTGTTTGGACTGAATTCCAAGAGTGTAACAGTCAGGCACATTTTGTCCATGTCCCTGAAGCAGTCAGTTAAGGTTAAAGATCATTTTTATTCCTAAATGGCGAACTCAGTCATATGAAAGTGAGATGCTCTTACAGAAAAGAACCTGTATCTTTCTTTGTTTCTCTTTTTATTTGAAACATTATTCATGAGTTGATTTGGACTCATATGATTACACTCAAGCTTCTTTTCATTTAAAAAAAAAGGGGAGAAAGAAGAAGAAATAAAAAGCGTTGACTGAAGCCCCAGCAGCACTGACTCATTCATTTGGATTTGCTTGAACCTGAGGTAAATTTTGCATCCTCTTATGATTTAGTAAATGTGTAGCAAGGCCACAGATCCACAGCCATGAAGATCTGAATCCCTCAAGCTCGGCCAAAACTTGTACTGTTCATCAGAAAACACAATAAGTAACAGCCCTCTTTTAAGAACAAAAAAAAAGAATGGGAAAAGTAAGAAAAGTTCTGTTTCCTACAAGGTGAAGGTGCAAAAAAGACACATTACACAAAGACACAATTGATTCTTTAAAAAAAAACAAAAAAAAAAACATGAAAGACTTAGAATCCTTATTTCAATCAAGGGAAAGGTTCATTCGTGGATAAGATGTGGATGTAGATAAACTTTGAACACACAGTAACCTGCTCTTCATGTAGAGTTTTGTGTTTTTATCTCTCTGCAGTTCAGGGCGACACGGCGTCATGTGACAGAAATGTGGCCTTCAACATCAGCTGGTACCTGCGCTCCTCTGTCTGCTACAACGAGGTTTTCAACACACCTGTGAGTGTTTACTTTGGCTGATGCAGAATGAGCTCATGTGTTTGTGTTTACAGGAAGAAGGAGGGTGGTTTTAGACACATCATGTGGGTGCTGGGTACATCCTGAACAGCTTTATAAAATATGATAGAATATATCCTTGTTTTACTTAGTTTGAACATGTTGAACTTGATTAAAAAATTTAATCTAATTATATAGAGGCTTTGTAATTAATTAATCGCAATGAACCACTATTGAGCACATTTTAATGACATTTCAATATTAGGCACGGGACGCAACATTTTTTCATTCAAATGTTGCTAGATGACTGAATCAATGAATAGACATGTTCTTAAGTCTGAATGACAAAATCACGTTTATTATAAATTTTGATATTGTTTTTAAATTTAAGCTGCTGTTTAAAGAACTTAACTGAATTTCAAGCAGGCAGTGTGTGAAAGGCTAAACTACTAAATTCAAGGTCTTAAGGAATTTTTGTTTGTATGTTTAATCAGTCTGTGAAAACAATAACTCTGGTGACCAGTTACACTTAAAAAAATGACATTTCCTAATACTGGCAATGATTAAACCTTACTATCACTTCCATTAATCAACTACCTGGATACTGTTGGCAGGCTGAAACTCTGTCAGGGCTCTGGTTTTAGTTTGGGGATTCTCCTCCTCCCTCTGTTTACTCTGCAGCTGGGAGTTCTCTTTTTGGGGTGTTTTGGGATTTTTGTATTAATTTGTAGTGTTTCCATAATACCTTATTTATCTTCTGTAAAATCTGAAGCTTAAATATTTAGGTCAGCTGCTGTAGAACAACACCAAACAGTGCTCAACACTTACAGTAGAACAGGGAGGATGGGGAGGGGCGGAGTGGGAATGAATGGAGTGAGTGAGAGGAGCACAGTCTGGAAAAAAGAAACCAAAACTTAGCTATTGATTTCATCACACATACAGATAAATGCTGATGCTAAGAATGCTCTTAAACACACTTTCACTCAATTTTTTTAACTACAGATTTCCAAACATTAATTCAAGATGCTTTACAAAACATTAACAAGTCGATACCTCTTCATGTTAATTTTTTTCCCTAGTTATCTGGAGTTAACTATCTACTGCGTTAAAATGCGTCAATTGTTTTTACAGCTATTTTTTCTAAAATAAGTTAATTGAAATTGATGCAGTTTACTTTGAATACTACACCCTGGGGTGCAGGGGTTAGGTTTCTCTTGCAGTTATACAAAACTCTGCAAAATCAATTTAATAGTGAATCAAACTGAGTAGTAGACTTTGTTCTTACTCTCCTGTGTAGGACAACAAAGCCATGAACATGTTTGGAATGGACCACATGCTGAAAGACGGCTGGACCGGTTTCTACAGTCAGGGATACATGTACTTTGAGAACTGCTCCTCCCTTTTCTCACCTAAGGTTTGTATCTAACACAATCAGCACTAAGACAAAGTACAAATCACCTTCATGAGCCCATGTGCAGCCTCAGTCACATTCTTTCATTGTCTTCCTCTTGCTCTTATTCATCCCACAAATATTTATGTCTTGGCTCTGTCTCAGGCATATTATCCTGACTTCAACCCGTATCAACCCCTCAGCAGCCCAAAGGTGAGTCAACATGAAAAGAGGTTGACTGTAAAGTTAAAAAGCTTTTCTCAATATGTGTATGCATGGTTTTTATCACACTTCCCGTCTGTTGTTTGTTGATGTTTTGTCCTCTTCTTTATTTAGAGTGAACCGTCCAATCAGAGCGCCGTGTGGCCAGATAAGCCGGTAAGACTCAGCCTGCAGGGCCCCGTCACCTCCCTGCACAAAATTGAAGCCCTGAGTTTTTGATGAACAGAAATGGATCACTGCCTCTGAATCCGACGATTCTCATAAATCAGCACAAGGCTGTCAAAAGAAGAGATGTTAGGATGCAGTTCTTTCACTTTGACCTTTTTGAAGTCTTCTTCATGGATGTGTTTCTTCACAGGATATCGGAGCAGTGGCCAAAGCCTGGGAGGACAGCCCGTATCTGTTCATCGTGAAGGTGCAGCCTTTGTTCAGGGGAATAGAGGATGAAGACCCAGATGCAGAGCAGCTCAGCTTTGCCTTCTCAAGTGAGAAAACTTCTAATTTCTCTGGCGTGCCAAAGTGTAACAAAGGGAATAAGCAGAAGTAACTTTGTTGTGTTTCTGTCCTCAGTGAAAGTTGAGATGAAGGGACCACATGACTACTCCTCTCCAGCAGACTGGCCTCTGATGATGGTATGTTTTGTACAAATGATGGTTTTTAGACTCACATGGATTCATATTTCAGCTCTACACCTGTCTCTCCTCCTTCGTCTCAGTTCTTCATGATCATGTGCATCGTCTACGTGTTTTTCGGGGCCCTCTGGCTCTTCTGGTGCGCCTGCTACTGGAGAGATCTGCTGAGGATCCAGTTCTGGATCGGTGCTGTCATCATCCTGGGCATGCTGGAGAAAGCTGTGTTTTACTCCGAGTACCAGAGCATCCGCTACAAAGGAGACTACGGTTTGTTGATTTTATATGTCCTTCATTAATCACGAGGCTTCTGCCCTTCAGCAGCTCCAACAACCCAGTTTATGATTGACCTTTGAGATCAGCCATAGCCTTGCTTCTCTGTACCTTCACTGTTTTTTAACCCTTTAACACCTGAGCCTCAAAATGCCTCCCTGGACCATTTAGCTCATTTTTCTATAGAACGCTCTGAAAATGTCCTGTGAGTAAGTAATTAGGCCTATTATTTTCTGGAATACTTGGCACTTTCATTATCTAGGAGTTATTTTTATAGTTATTGTATGTCAAGCACCAATCTACACATACAATCATATACAAAGTGAAAACTTTGTATATGTGATTGTATATGAACCTTATTTGTCCTGAAATTCATCCCATATAATTTTACCTTTTCTCTCATGGAATTGCTTCTTCAGATGCTCCTTCTGTCTCAGAGTCACGCAGAAACTTCAGTGGAGGTTTTATAACCTGTGTGGATCTACTTTTTAGCAGTAAAAGCCAGAAAAACTGCGCTCTTTTCTCTGTGCTTCCCTTTCATCCATTTGCTCCATGGTCTGTGTGTATTCACCGGCTTCCTTAAATGCCTGAGTGAAATTACCGTGATAACCACATATTAGTTGAAAAGGAAACGTTTCAGCTTCCACAAATTGTCGGAATTTTTATGATTGTGCAAACCGTTTAGGAATAAAAGACAATGTGCAAACATGTCAGTGCTGACACATCAGCTGTTACAGGGTGAATGAATTATTGCTGCTTTTCTGCTCCACAGTTCAAGGTGCTGTCATATTTGCCGAGCTGCTCTCTGCTCTTAAAAGATCTCTGGCTCGTATTCTGGTCCTCATCGTCAGCCTGGGTTATGGCATAGTCAGGTGAGTTCACTCTTCATAGCTGACATTCACAGCAGAATAATCAACATTACTAACTAGTCAGCACTCACACCGATCCACATCACGATCACAACCACGACAAACATTGAAACCATGGCAGAAACCCAGTACCCTGAGCCCCTCACCTGGGGAGACATCATGGACTTTGAGGACGTGATGGACGAACAGGTTGAGGAGGCCTCAGACTTGGTGGAAGCCATCATTGAGGATGGAGGTCACCCTGGCACTCACACCTTCCAACCTGCCCAATGACCCAAAGCTCCTGGAAGGAGAGGAGGAAGGGGCCACCAGGGTCAATACAACCACCAGGCTCCTGCACAGAGAGGGGGGAGGGGGCAACAGGAGTTTATCCACCACCACCAGGCTCCTGGACAAAGGGGGATCCACCACCAGACCACCCACAACCCAGGGCATCCTAGTCGTCCTCCCCAACACCAGGTGGCTCAGATGTCACATCGAACAACTGAGCGCCCTCCTGGAGGCAGAGAAAGACGCAAAGAAGAAGCTGACTTTCCAGCTCGACCTCAGCACCAAAACCATCCGGGAGCTGCACGGTCGAGTTGGAGAGGAAAGGACAGCCAGAGCGGAGCTGGAGGAAGTTAATGCAGCTGCTGTGGAGAAACACTAAGAGCTGCAGCAGCTGGTGACTTCCCTCCAGCTCCAGCTCCAGGAGGAGAAGCAGAGAGCCGACCACCTCTCCAGGGAACGGGACCAGCTCAGGTGTGCAGTTTAAACCGCCCGACAGGTCACCGACCTGGAGAGGATCCGAGACCTGGAGGCAGAAGGAGACGCTCTGAGACAGCAGGTGGAGGACGTCCAGAGAGAGATCCTCAGGAGGGAGACAGTGAGTGGAGAGCAGCTGGAAACTCTCAGAGTCCAGCTGCAGGAGAGGTCTCCAAACTCAAACATCAGGAGGAGGTCAGCCAGGCACTGCTGCTGGAAGTGGAGGGGCTCAGGAAGGAGAACAAACAGGAGAATGAGGAGCCCTCCCTTCACATGGAGAACATGGAGGAGACCACCGAGGAAGTGACTCCAACACCGTCTCAGGACTCACTGAACACCATCCAGGTGAGTCCTGAGACGGTGGAGGAGCCTTCTGAGGTGGAGAGGATCTCTCTCTGGAGGCGCCTCAAGAAGTCGCTCACTCCAAGGAGCCGCAAACATGGCAGGCAGCTCAAGGAGTGACAACCCCCCCAACACACACACACACACACACACACTCATGGGGCACAGAGGACCGTATAACTTCTTGGCAGATGGAAAACTGGGTACTGTCTGTAGGATGTTTTATGTTCCTCTGTGTCTGCGTGGGACACACACACATACACACACACTCACATTCACACTCACACATTCACAAACATATCCATATGCAGCACAGAGGAGCGTGGAACCTCCTGACAGACTGAAGATGCTGGTTCTTGTCTGTCAGGGTGTTTCTTGTTCCTCTGTGTCTGTGTGGGTTTTACCTTGGGTGCTCCGGTTTCCCACAAAAACAACTCTAAATAAAAATTTGGCCTCGCAAACTAAAGAATATGTACATATATGTATGTATATTTTTCTGTATGGTCAGATTTCTGCAGAGAACTGTGGTGTGTTTCTGATCCTTGATATCTCAATGATTGTGCTGTGACAGAATGAAATGCTGTATTTAATGAGTGTGTATCTGCTGTTAAACTTCATAGATCTGATGTTTGACCTCCTCTTTGAGGACTCTATAAATGAGTAGCCCATTTACACAGAATTAGAAAAGAAGCTTGAGTTCTTGACACTTTACTTTAGCAGACTTATTTAATAGTTTTATTAAGTTTGGGTCTTAAAGTGAACCTCTATCTCTGGAAATGACTTCAATATTATTAGAATAACAATAAACAAATCCTGTCCCTTTAAACCTTCTAAACGAAACTCACAAAGAGCAATAACATCAAACAGAAACAGATATAAAGACAAATTTATCATCTACAGGTGTGGAAAGAAGAAAACTACAATATTCTGCTCAAGTAGAAATGCAGCTACTTTGATGTAATTCACTGAAGTTAAAGAGGTCTTTAAAAGTCTTAAATTTGACTTGCCAAAGCCTGCAGGTACCCTGTTTAAAAGATGTAAATGAAGTGTTAGTTTGATGTTAATGCTTTGACTTCTCTCTCTTCAGGCCCAGGTTGGGCACCACAGTGCATCGGTTAGTCGCTGTGGGACTTCTCTACCTGATCTTCTCCTCTGTGGAAGGAGTTTTAAGAGTGACAGGTGTAAGTATTGACTCATAAATCAGTCTCACTTTTATATATTTGCCTGTTCGTAGTCCAAAATCTTTCTAGCTTTAATTCCTTCATATGCATTTTTGCAGAAAGCATAAACAGACTGCCTCTCAGTGAGTGAGCATAGATAAGACACTGGCTGTTACAGCCTCTTCGGGATGATTGAATTTGATAGCGGTGGTGTATTTTTACATAAAACTCTTGCCTGCTGCAGCTTTTAAGGCACTCTGAGTAAATAAATCTGATTTGAGAGGAGGAGATGTCGGAGGGGAAAGGTTACACAGGGATTCAGGCTCTGGGAGGCAGGCGAGTGATGTTAATAGAAAATGACGAATTAGATCTGAGAGATGTGGCTGCAAGTTTGAAGTCATGGAAACAGAGTTACATGGGGAGCATATGGAAGAAAAGACAGGAGTCAGGAGACTGAATATAGCTGCTGTCTTATTTTAAGGTCATGAATTTCATCTTCTTCCTCCAGGGTTTCTACGGGACAGTCGCCCTGGTGGCTAATCTCAGCCTCTCCCTCATTGACTCCTGTGTCATGTGGTGGATATCCTTTACCAGCTGACATGAAAACACTCTCCACTAATCAGGGTTCTCACTTTACCACATAAGCTTGTGATTGATACTTGTCTGTTTGCCTTAATTTCCATCCACATCTTCATCAGTTTGTCTCAAACAACTCGCCTCCTGAAGCTGCGCAGGAACGTGGTGAAACTCTCCTTGTACCAGCACTTCACCAACACGCTCATCTTCTCTGTCGTCGGTGAGTAGAAACAGCTCTGAGATGTTTCAGAAGCAGCTGCTTCATCAGGTTCAGTTTAATCCACTAGTTTTACACATCAAAGTGTCTGTTGTTTGGGAAAACTGCTGCAGCTGCAAAGAGGAATAAGATGAAGCTTTACACAGCTTTAAACAGCTTTAAAGGAATAAAATGACAGTGCCAATGTGAAGAGAGAGAGTTTAAGAGCTTTGTTTAAATTTTGTGCTTTAATTTTGCACCTTTGGATAAAACTTAAGGAGAGTTAAAATTTTAACTGTTTAGTTGAACAGTTTTAAGCATGAAAGTTTTTTTTTAAAGTGATGTGACAGTGTTGATTGACATCTTAAGTATCAGAGGTACTCGTGGTATCAGTGCTCGGTGTCAGTGAGTACGGAAGAGGGAATACTCTACCCGAATCAGTCTGACAAGAAGTGGTTTCCTGGAAATAAAAATACGCCATAAGGAGAGACACACCTTTACCACAGTAGATGATGGTGCTCATGGGAGTTGTCGTCTTTATGCCAAAGGTGCACTTCCAATTTCATCCAAAAGGGGGCACTAGAGTTTAACACAACATGAAAACTCCTCAAGATTCTTTTAAAACTCCATGGAAGCTTGAGTCAGTCTGTTTGTCCCCACCCGGGGGCAGCAGTGTCCAGACCAGTGGCTCTGGTCCTCAGCTGCTTCCACCAGCTTCTCTTGGCCAGAAAAGAGATGGAATCTCTCCATCATGTCCCTGTCTACTCCGGGCTCCTCTCAGAAGGGCATGCCTGAAACAAGTCCCAAGGGAGGAGTCTGGGAGGCACAAGATGCCTGAGCTTTGAACATCGTCTCTGAAGCTGAGCCTGGAGCTCATTTCAGCCGCTTGTATTCACAAACTTGTTCTTTTGGTCCAAATTCACAGCTTGTAACAACAGATGAGCTTGAGTCAAACCAGTAAATCAGATCCTTTTTTTTTTTAGTAGTCCCTTAATTGAGTAATTTTATATCTTTTAAAATATGTTTTATCTCTTGATCTTGTGTTTTGTGAATTTATGACCTGATTTTATTATTGTGCTGTCCATCGAAAGCACTTAATCATCTTTTTTTTGTGCTCAGTAAATAGTAAATAGGAGTCATTGTTAATGTTAAACTCATCAGTAGAGCAGTGTCGATGCACTCAACTTAGAACAACTGAACATTTCTCTAACATCTATTTTTCAATATATGTTTTTATGTATCAAAGGCTGTATTATACTCTTCATGTATCTAAATGCTCACCTATCTTGAAGCCAATGTGGATTTCTTTTTCTATCGTAGGATCCACAGGTGTGAGGTTTCTTGTTGTTTTGCATCTTGTTTCCAAACATCAGAGTGACTCTATGTTGTGTTTTTGCTGTTTCCTCAGCATCCATCATCTTCATCATCTGGACCACCAAAGTCTTCAAGCTGGTGGACTGCCAGAGGGTCGGTTTGTCAAAGAGAAATCCCTTTCTTTCTTCCTCAGTCTGTCTTCAGTCTGACCCGTTTTTTTCCGCCCACAGGGTTGGAGGGACTTGTGGGTAGACGATGCCTTCTGGCGTCTGCTCTTCTCCACTATCCTGCTGGTGATCATGGTGCTGCTTCGGCCCTCTGCCAACAGCCAGAGGTCAGAGGGCATTCAGAAGAAAATGTCAAGTCTGCCCTTTGAATTTCCAGCAGTTATTCCAACATTATGTTGTTTTCTCCTAGATTCTCTCATTCTCCTCTGATCGATGAGGACGATGAAGAAGAAGAGGCCAAGGAGCCCATGCTGAACGAGGCATTTGGTAAAAACTCATGCTTACTTATTTTACATTTTGTAAGGCTGGTGCTGCTTATACTTCAGTCAAATTAGAGACTTTAAGGGAAATATCATGGATTTTCAGCACCTGACTGCCCACCACAATCATCATCATCTGGTTAAAAACAAAAACTACAGTATGTTCAACAGTGTCTTGTCTTCATAATAGAAAATGAAGTTGTTACAGATCTCTTCTCAGCTGAAGATGAGAGAGAAAAGAGAAATTTCTAGGGCTTGGCTGTACAGAAAATTAAAGGCATTCAGAGAAAGGGAATCTGCTTTTAACACTTCTTATTGGATTGCAGAAATCTTGAGATCAAATCATTGGGTTTCAAGTCCAGCTACACTGCAAAAATAGAAATCAAAGCAAGTGTTTATGTCTTATTTCTTTATAAAAATTGTCTTTTTAGTCTTGACTTGTCACATTCAACTGACAAGTCCAGAAACTTATTTCAAGATAGTTATAGAAATAGACGGAATTGTCTAAATTGCTTGTGATGAGTGAAACAAAACTGAATGGGGTAGGAAAAAAAACTTGTCAAGTTTCTTGAAATTTGAATAGTCTTAATACAAGAAACTTTCTTTTTACCCCATTGGCAGATTGTTTTTCCAGTTACAAGCAATTCAGACATGTTTTTTTTCTTTGAATGACTTGATACAAGACACTTTTCTAGACCGGTCTGATAAATGTGGCTCATATTAAATCTATAGTTACATTTTTTCTACTAAAATAAAAGACATTAACACTTGGATGGATTTCAGTTTTTGCAGTGCGGAGGAAAACTGCAAAAACTTATCCTAATTGATGTTTAAAAAATTAGATATCTCATCCATTTGTGCCAACCTGTGAAGTTTCTGAGCCTTTGTACTGTACAGGGGTGTCCTGATACAAGCTTTTCACTTCTGACATGATCCCAGTGGTGCAGCCTAAAGAATTGGCTGATGCAGAAATTGATTGGATACGATGTCAGCAGGAATGGTGTGGCCTTCAGCTCTACTTGTAGGTTCTTGAGGCTTAAATAATCCTTGGGGAAATGTTTAAAGTTTAAATCAGTCAAACTTCCCCAGCTCTGTGCCACCGCAGGAAACTCATGCATGACAAGGGGTGTACTCAGCTGCAACGCTTTTCCCAGCCTTTAACGAAAAATACTGTCACGTGACCGACATCACTCCTACTTCTTGCTTCTTTGTTGGCACCTTAGCACACACTGTGGTTTTCATCACGTGAGCTTTACATGCTGAAACAGACAGCTTGTATTCAAGATTTTGTATATGGGCTGATATTCATTTTTTTATTGACATTGGACTGATATCCAATATTAGTATCAGATCAGGACACCCTTATGCTAGTATAAACATGCTTAGAGATGATCTCAGGCTGCTCACACAGGTCATCCCAACAACCTCATCGACCTCCACTTTGTGGGCTTGAAACTCTCTGTAATGACCTTTCATTACAGAGGGACAGTTTTTTATCTGCTTATGAAGGAAGGTTCAAGGCAGATTTTTTTCTAAAACTTTCATCCCACAATCATACAATTTGATAAAGGAGTTATAGTTTAATCCTGTGATTGGATTAGAGACTTCTCTCTGATTCCTGTTGTTTCTCTTTCACAGAGGGGATGAAGATGAGAGGCTCAAAGCCCGACACAAATGGTTCCCAGAAACTGCTGAGTAAAGAGGTGAGTGTGTTGTCCTATTCTTTTCTTTAATTGATTTTATCCCCCTGTCAGAATGTCATTATTTTTATTATAACAAACTCTGCTTTTGCCAGGATGAAGACCTGAAATGGGTGGAGGAGAACATTCCCACAACTGTTGCTGATGTGTAAGTCAAACTAAATGTAGTTTAGACGTTGAGCCGACACACTAAACCAGGTTGGTGCCTTTAAGCTTAAAAGTGCAGCGGACCAGTTTCACATTAACACATACCTGAAATGTTTGGGAACGAGGTTTCGGCTTACAAAGTTAATCCGCCTTAGAATGTCATATTATCGTGGCTTATGTAAGTGTATTACAGCGCTGGCTAAAAAGATACACTTTCAGTGCACAAGCAGCTACATCTCTGAGGCAAAGACAAGCATGAAGGAATATTTAAAGTGTTTGACCTGTGTCTGAACTGTTACTGCACTCACTGCCTCCTTCTGTGTTTTGTCTCCACACAGAGCACTCCCTGTGATGCTAGATGAAGAAGAGGTGAGGACTGTCTTTAACTCCCACATGCCAGTCCCATGACCACATTTTCTCTGCTGGTGGTGGAGTAATTTCTCAATCACATGACCACTTGAATATGTGTCCTCTTTTTGCAGGAAATCCTAAAAACCAAGATGGAGAGATCCAAAATGGAGTAGGAGTGAATGCAAAGAGGAAGTGTGAGAGTGAAGAGGAGGCTATTTCACTGAGGCAGCGATGAATGAGTGACCTGATTACCAAAAAATGTGGGCAAAGCCAACCTTTCTCTCCAGACTCTTTACATCTTAAGTTTCATTTCACAGGTATTGTGTAACACTGTAATAAGCTCAAAGAAGCATGAACGATGCACTAACAGAAAGGTAATACAGTCTGAACCGGAGCTCGACGGTTTGGCTATTGATGTCTGGGAGAAAATGAAACTGAAGAGTGGGGAAGTTTCATAGAAATTCTGTTTCAAAGATGTTTCTTCAGTGTCAAAAACTGGGCCAAAACTAAACAGAGACTGTGCATTTTTCTCTATTGGCACAATAATTATTTAAATTCTCTCCCAAATAGATATTTATGATGAGGAGAATGTGCTACACAATCAGCTCAAAGGGCCTCTGGTAATGTAGGATTCTTAAAGCCATCACAGCACATTTGAACTCAGAGGTGCATTGTGTCAAAAACCAACACTTTTATATATCCTGTTCAGGATATATGTGATAAAAAATTAGAACTTGGCTTTGTCAGAATTTTTTTTTTATACATATTAATTCAAATTTTGAGATAAAAGTCAGAATTATGACATACAAGTAAAACTTTTGATGAAAAAGACAAATTTATGACATAAAAGTTTAAACTTGGAAGATGACTCAAAATTATGAGATTAAAAGCCAGAAATTTGAGGTGAATCAACATTATGTGATAACAAGTCAAAATTTTGGGATAAAATGTTTAAATTTTGAGATAAAAAATCAACATTATGATAAAAAAAAGTTTCAATTCTGAGATAAGAAGTCAGAATCCTGAGATGGTGACGTTAAAGTTATGAGATTAAAAAGTCAAAATATTGATTTAGAATTTTAAGATTTGGAATAAAGTCAAAAGTAGGGCACAATAGTCAAAATTTTATTTAGAATTTTAAGATTTTGTGAGAAAGCCAACATTATGGCATGTTCGTCAAAATTTTGTTTATAATTTTAAGATTTTGGGAGAAAGTCAAAATTATGGCATGTTCGTCAAAATTTTGAGATTTTGTCTTGTGCATTTGACTTTTCTTAAAAAGGGGGCAAAGGAAAAACCCAACAAAGCCAGTTTTTATCCTTTATTATATTTTTTAACTCACAGAAATAGGCTTCTATACTAATAGGTCAAATAATCACTTTATTTAATGTTACAGTGAGCAAACAACTGAATGGTTTAACAACAGTAAGCCAGACAACTTAAAATCCTTTTGGGCTGTGTTTTTTCCTGATAGGTGAAGGTTTCTCATCTCATTTCTTGTAGCTGCACCAACAGACTATATGTAGGTCTTCTTGTTAACACATAAGAAACACTTAATAGGGATATAGATAAAGGTAAGCTACTGATTCTTTATGTATGAACAGCTGTACCAGTCAATTTAATACTTGAAAAACATCAGTTTTCAGGGTGAAACATGCTTCATCTCTTCTTTTTGTGTTAACTATCGAGCTCTGGTTTCCTGGCTTGGTGTTCATCATTCCAAGCCAGGCCATTCCTAGAAACTCCATCCTGATGAGCGTCCTTTAAGTAGAAAACACTGGTTGCATCAATTTAGAAAAGAGCGGTTCATGAAAGTAAAAATGTCACTCCTATATTGCAGATTTGCAGACTTTTAATGAAAAATAAGAGGCTAAAGACAAACTTTCCAGACCTGGCAGAAGTTCTCATGAGTCTGAAAATAAAAATGTTTATGTTCATCACATTTTCACACAACTGCAGATAGTCTGATCCACTACATTTTGCACCAAAGTGAAAGTTTAATTTTTGTCACTGGACCACATTGACCATTGATGAACCTCACAGTTGTGGATTTAGACTTTATCATATTCACGTCATTTGTTGTTCTGTTTGTAAAGTTATCACATGTGCCCTCCACAAACTGAGCCGCAGCTTTGTTGAAGTGTCACTCAAAACCAGTAACACTAACTAGTTTTGATATTTAATCCTAAATAAAGTCACACTATAGATCTCTTTGAGCCTCTCTAACTCACGATTTAAACTAAATTGACCTTCACAGCATACTATCTCCGTCCTCGTGCAATCTACTACAGAATGTGTGGAGATTCTAAATTCCTTGATTTAATTTATGGTTTTTATATATATATATTTGTCCACATATTACTGAAGATATATGATTTTAGGGAGAATCTAATGCCCAGATTCCTGGATGTTTCTGCTTTGTAATGTGAAGCTGATGATGTTGTATGGCTTTTTGCGTATGTCCTGCAAATAAAATTTATATTAAAACATGATCATATATTCAGTTTTGATGATTGAGCTTTACTTGATAATTAGATGATTGTTCCCATACAGTTTGTCTTGTCTACTTATTTCTGTCTGTTATGAAAAAGAAAAGGTTTTATGTGAATTACATTTTAACATAGTTTGGTCTGACAATTTATAGCAGTATATGACAGGAACATTTCAGATCTGTTTTTGTGAGCAGCATGGAAGCTTTGCAATATAAGTTCAGTATTCAAACATTTTTGTGTTTTCAAACAGTTATTTAGAAAGACAAAAAAAGAAAAAAATAGAGGAAATCTACATCCCCAATTCCAATGAGGTTGGGATGTTGTGTAAAATGTAAATAAATCAGAATACAATGATTTGTTAATCCTCTTCTACCTATATTCAATTGAATACACCACAAAGACAAGATATTTAATGTTCAAACAAAAACTTATTTTTTGGGGGCTTTTCACACCTTTAATGGGATAAAGTAGGTCAGTGGATGGAGCAGGTAAGGGAGCATGGGCAACTTACACATCCGTGAAGGCACCATTAATGCTGAAAGGTACATCCAGTTTTTGACGCAACACATGCTGCCTTTCACGCAACTTCTTTTTCAGGGACGTCCCTGATTATTTCAGCAAGACAATGAAACCAAGACACATTCTGCACCTGTTTACAACAGAATGGCTTCGTAGTAAAAGAGTGCAGCTACTAAACTGACCTGCCTGCAGTTCAGACCTGTCTCCCACTGAAAATGTGTGACGCATTATGAAGTGCAAAACACAACGACAGAGACCACAGACTGCTGATTAACTGAAGTCGTACATTAAGCAAGAATGTGAAAGAATTCCAGCTCCAAAGCGTCAACTATTAGTGTCCTCAGCACACAAACACTTATTGTTAGTGTTGTTAAAAGGAAAAGGTGATGTAACACAATGGGAAACGTGAACCTGTCCCAGCTTTTTAGGAATGTGTTGCAGGCAGTTTTTCAGTTTGTCTTTGTGGTGTATTAAATTGAATACAGGTTAAAGAGGATTGAAATCATTGTGTTCTGATTTTATTTACATTTCACACAATGCCCCAACCTCATTGGAATTGGGGTTGTATATGCAACTTCATACACATACACAAACATATACAAAAACACTTACATTTTGACACATGTAGATTGTGTATAAGTCCCTATATTTATAGCTTATTAATTATATTGATGTATTTTAAGGCAAGGTATTCATGAAAATGCATGAGCACAATGTGAAATATATAATGTATCAAAATGAATGTGCATACATAACTAGAATCTTAATTAAAATAAAAAATGAAAATAGCAGTAAAAGTAATTATAAGTATAAGTAATTATATGAAAATATACTGTACACTCAATGATTTGATCCAAAAAGACAATTATTAGCAATTATCTTCCATAAAAACATCATTGAAAAGAATAAACTTTGGGGCCTTCAGAACAGATGTGTTGTTGTAAATCAGTAAAAAAAAATAAGTAAATAAATAAATAAATAATAAACAAAACAGTTTTCTATCGGAATTTTGCCATCAATAAAATGTATTTATATATTATGAATGATTACAATAATATACAGTTGTGCCTGTAAGTTTACACCCCCTAGCAGAATTTCTGAATTTTTGGCCCTTTCTCAGAAAATATGAATGATAACACAAAAACCTTTTTATCAATCATGGTTAGTGGTTGGGTGAAGACATTTATTGAAAAAAAATTAGTTTACTCTTTTTTAATCATAATGACAACAGAAACTTCAAAAATGACCCTGTTAAGAAGTTTACACCCCCCAGTTTTTAATACCTTGTATTTCACCTTTAAACATCAATAACAGCTTGAAATTCTTTGTGGTCGTTGTGGATGAGGGTCTTTATTATCTCAGATGGTAAAACTGCCCATTCTTCTTGGCAAAAAGCCTCCAGGTCCTGTAAATTATTGAGCTGTCTTGCATGAACTGCAGGTTTGAGGTCTCCCCCCACCGGGTTGATGATATCAAGGTCAGGAGACTGAGATGGCTACTTTAAAACCTTCACTTTCTTCTGCTGTAGCCAATGGCAGGTTGATTTGGCCTTGTGTTTTGAATCATTAATAATAATAATAACAATAATTCATTTTATTTAAAGGCACCTTTCAGGTCACCCAAGGACGCCACACAGAACAGATTTAAAAACACACTACAAAATTCAAAATTTAGAAGTTTAAAAGAAATACAGAGTTTAAAAACAGTCATAGTGAGTAAGCTTGGCGGAAAAGATTGGTTTTGAGGTGGGATCTGAAAGAAGTTAATGAGTCAATGTCACGGATATTGGGTGGGAGGAAGTTCCAGAGACGTGGGGCAGAGCGACTGAAGGCCCTGGACCCCAGGGCGGGCTGGGGGGATGTTGAGGCTGAGGAAGGATGAAGACCATGTTGGAACGTCCAAGTACGTCTCATATGCAGCTTCTGGGCTGATCGGTGTAAATTAACTCAAGTATTTTCTGATAACATGCTACATTCATCCGTCCATCAGTTTAGACCATTGGACCAAGTTTCCTGAGCCTTTGTAGCTCACACATCCTCAAACATCAGTGATCCACCTCCATGTTTCACAGTAGGAATGGTGTAACTTTCATCATAGGCCTTGATGACTCCTCTCCAAATGTAACATTTGTGGTTGTGGCCAAAAAGTTCAATTTTGGTCTCATCACTCCAAATAATTTTTTCCACAAGTCTTGAGGCTTGTCTCTGTGCTGTTTGGTGTATTGTAAGCTGGATATTTTGTGGCATTTGCGTAGAAATGGGCTTCTTCTGGTGACCCGACCATGCAGCCCATGTCTCTTCATGTGTCTCCTTATTGTGCATCTTGAAACATCCGCCTCAAATTTTTTCAGAGAGTCTTTTATTTCAGCTGAAGTGATTTGAGGGTTTTTCTTTGCATCTCAAACATTTTTTTCTTGCAGTTGGAGCTGAAATTTTCGTTGGTCTGCCTGACTGTGGTTTGGTTTCAACTGAATCCCTCTCTGTTCACTTCTTAATTATAGTTTTAACAGTGCTTCTTGGCTTCATCAATTCCTTGGATACCTTTTTAAATGCTTCTCCTGTTGTATACAGTTGGATTACCTTTTCTCACAGATCCTTTGACAATTCTTTTGCTTTCCCCATGACTCAGAAGTCAGAAACATCAGTGCAGCACTGAGTGAAAGATGCACGTGTCTGTCAGGAGCTCAGAAGCTCACTGAGCTTTTATACACACACACTGATTACAAGCTAATAGATCACAGGTGAGGATGGTTACCTTTGGTAGACATTCAAACACATTTGTGTCAAATTTTGTGCATTTATCAGGATAAAATCACCAGGGGGTGTAAACTTCTTAACAGGGTCATTTTTGAAGTTTCTGTTGTTATTATGATTTGAAAAGAGTAAACTACTTTTTTTTTCAATAAATGTCTTCACCCAACTACTAACCATGAGTGACAGAAAGGATTTAGTGTTATCATTTAGTTTCGGAGAAAAGGCCAAAAAATCAGAAATTCTGCTGGGGGGTGTAAACTTTCCGGCACAACTGTAAATATGAATAAATATAAAATAACACTAAATATTTTTTAAGGTTATTCACATGCCCTACATACCATTTAATACTGGAAACAAAAATCAATCTGAATCAGAATAGCCTTCATTTGCCAAGTATCTTTAAAAAGAATACAAGGAATTTGACTCCGGTTTTAACTGTTCTCAATCTGTACAATCATGTAAAAATAAACATTAAATTTCAAAAATACTAAAACAGAGATTAAGTAAGTAGGGAATAAAAACTTTTTTTTAACAAAGAAACATATTTATCTATTGAAAATAAATAGTGCAATGAATAAGGACATAGGACAATGAAAGTACAGGGATAAACAGAAAAACAGGCTGCAGTTGCGGATGAGTCATATGTGGGTCAATGACATATTGAGGGTCTAAAAAAGTTTTTTTAATAAGTTCTTTGAAAATGGATAAAAATTGTCTTTTTGAGTCAAGGAATATGTGGTTTAATAGATTTTAATAGTTAACCAACATTTTAATTTTTTTAGATTCATTATTTTTTAGTAATTTTAACTTGACCACCCCAAAAATGTCAGGTGGCGCAACCAAATATATGTAAATATATTTATATGTTCCTGTTAGTTTTTCTCTGTGAAATCATTGGCAAGTATCTCTTAAGTTTCTGTGGTGATTTATACATAATCATTTTGTGGGTGTCTTTTTTATTTACAATAATTCCACGTTATTACATTCTAGTGATCAGGTATTTAGTATTTTTGGCATCTGATTTTAGATTTTAAGACAAAAAAAATACTAAAAAATTGCAAATAAATCCATAAAATAAAAAAGCTTTTCACATTATACCTATCAACTAATTGTTGTTCACTTAAGCTTATTTTTTGATGGTTTAAATAAATGAATAAGTGAATGAAGTAATGGATTTACGTGGTCGCACCAACTGACGAGGATCAGTTGCGCCACCTGACCACATTAGAAATGACAGCAAATAAGATGAATAATTGTTTTTTTTTTCATTTCAAATATGAAAAAATGTTTAATTTAGGTCTTCATTGAAGTAAAGTGATTGTTGAGACATTGGGTAATGATAAACAAATAATGAACAAAATAAAGCTGTATAAATGAGTAGTTTATATAATATTTACATATATACCACATACTAACTCATTATTATGTAAAAGCTTTTAAAATATGACATTTTTGTTAAAAAAAATATATAAATATTTTCAAGAAATGTAACTAATATTGGCTTTAAATACTTTTACTTCTCTCGTGTAGTGACATTCCTGCAGTTGTGCCACCTGACATTTCTGGTCGCGCCACCTGACATTTCAACTAATTTCCACTGAAAAAGGCATCTGCTTGGACAACTGTAGTAGCATTAACCATTGTTATAAAGAAAATTTGCATCATTTTTGAGTAAGATGAATAATTTTATGTTTAAATAACATTTCACAAGTGTTATATTGGTTGTACCACCTGACATGGAAATTGTACCAGTCACCAATGAGCTGAAAAAAATCTATTGTTGCAAGAAATCTACAAACTTTTCCACTTGATCACAAATGTGAGTTGGGGTCCTCTGGCTGATGCAGTTTCCTGTTTCCTGTTTTGTCCTCTTCATTTTAAACTAAAAGTCCAATTTTACGGTTGCGCCACCCTGACATCTGACAAGATGGAAATTGTGGGACCAAAGTTTTTTAAATTTCTCAACACCTTTAAAATCATTTTTATTTGCAAAAAATGTCTTATCTGAAAAAGTTCAAGCATAAAATAATGCAACTTTATATATTATTTAAATTTACAATCATTGACTTTCAATTTTTTTAGTTTAATTACTGTGTGCACTTGTCAGGACAGTTGCACCACCTGACGTTTTGGGGGTTTGCGGTGCTAAAACACAAAAAAATATGTGTCATTTGAATAGTCTTGAGATATATTCAAATGATACATGTTTCATAGATTAAAGAAGTACATGTTATAAATTGCTCAGTTTGTGATGCAAGGAAATATTGCACTCGGACACGAAAATATGCACGTCATGTCATTGACCCATATATTTTTGGTAGTAGCAGGTTTAACTAAAAGTACAAGAAAACAAAAACAAAGCCTAGAAATTGAATGTCTAAGTTATCGCGAGAATATTTTAATTCTTATCGTATAAGCGGGTCTCGCGGTATTTCGACAGTTCCATTGAGCACAAATTCAGTCACTGCACCTTTAATTCGTTCCTCGTGAGTCTGCTGACTCCTGTCACGTGCCTGTCAAACCACAGCGCAGCCGCCGTCAACACCAAAGCTAACGGAGCTTACGGAGCTAACAGGAAACTAACGACTGCGGCCCACTCCCTGTGTGTTCTCCGAGATTTAACAAACTAGGGTTGAACTTTTGTTCATTTATTGAAGGGACAAACCACCTTTTTTCAGGGTCCGTTTCTGTGGGCTGAGAGAGAACAATGTTTGAGAGCTGTAGCTGCTGCTGGCTAACTTCTCAGCTAGCAGGCTAACGATCAGCTGTTGTTTTGGTCAGAGAGGAAACTAACTAACCAGTAGTCTGCGTTTCCCGGAGCCGGAAAAACAAAACTCTGAGCGGCTCGGTTCGTTAATGGAGACACAAATAAGTGTACCACCCTGACAGACTCATCAGCAGTCAGTCAGTCAGCTGGTGTCCGGGCTGCGCCACCTCTCAGCGGGATCGATCCACCAGAGCTGCCCGTGGTACAAACTGCTTCAAGATGCACGACGCCTATGAACCAGTGCCTATTCTGGAAAAGCTTCCTTTACAGATAGACTGTCTTGCAGCCTGGGGTGAGTTGTCGACACTTTGTGCATCTCACAGATTCTGTTACACCATTTAACATTCACCTGGTGTCACTGCGCTTTTGTTAAACTGAATCAGATTTATCACCAAGTAGTTGTTACATTACAAGGAATCTGTAGATGCAGATGAAAATGGGAAGAAACTGTGTATGTGGGGTTGGCTTTTGGACCTGATGAAAGGGTGTGTTTGAAAGAGTTTGTGCCCAGGATGAGAGGGGTCAGCCCAAACCCCCCAATGTCCAATAAAATCACACTTCATTTCTTGTTGTTTTTTTTTATCCTCAGAGGACTGGCTTCTTGTGGGAACAAAACCAGGACATCTCCTTCTCTACAGAATAAAAAAGGATGCAGGTATGACCGCATCAACACCGATTACCTCTCAGAATTGCGAGGGCTATACAGTTAAACACAAATTACATTTATCTGCAATATGGCCTGCTGCAGTACTTCAATGACAGACACTGCAATGTTTTTTTAACCTCAACTGTGTCAGAATGTCTGATGAATTTTTGCAGTAGTTGTTTTATGCTCCACACCAGTGTTGCTCAATCAAATAGCCACATAGTTGAAAACTACCTTTACAAGAGAAAAAATCTTTAGTGGCGAAAAGTGGCAGTGAAAATAAGTTTAAGGTAGCAACAGTGTCAAGAAAATTGGGAGAAAGCTTGGAAAATAGTCAGAAAGTAGCAAAAAATGATCCAAAAGTGACAAAAAAAAACCAGTCACAAGTAGCAAAATGTGGAAATGTTAAAAATGGGTTTCTTCATGCTGTAATTAACATCAATGTTCATTACTTAAAAATTAGTTTGTGTAACATTGCATAAAATAGAGAACCTAAAGGTAATTGCACCATCGATTGCAATTGTAATATAGGGAAAAATAATCACAATTAGGTTATTTTGGCAAATTCTTCAGCCTCTATTATTATAATATGTGTTCTCTGTTTCACTATAAATCTGTTAATGGACTTGTGTGTTTTCTCCTCAGGCACTAACCGCTTTGAGGTGACTTTGGAAAAATCCAATAAGAACTTCTCAAAGAAGATCCAGCAGGTAAACAAAGGACTGCCGGATGATACTCAGAATAAACACAGACAACATTCAGAGCCAAAGTCAGAGCTCGCTCACATGCCAAGTAGTGATCAAGCAGGCAGTTCTGGTTTTATGTCACATTTGATTTGACGGATTCACATCATTAGCGCTGTCATTGAACATCTGTTTGTTCCTGAATTCCTAACCCTAATCTTTGTCTTTCTACTTTCTGCAGCTCTATGTCGTCTCTCAATACAAAATTCTTGTCAGTCTTCTAGGTAAGTTTTTCCTCCCTGTACATGCTTATCTATATCAAATGATTTTGTCTGATACTTTTTGACAATAACTTACCCTGAAAACTGGAAACTTACGGTTTTATTTCCACTAAATAATCATTCATCTTTAGTCTTGAAACAGAAAAATAGCTCTATGTTTTCTCCCGCAGAGAACAACATCCACGTCCATGACCTCCTGACCTTCCAGCAGATCACTGTCCTGTCCAAAGCTAAAGGAGCCACACTCTTCGCCTGTGACCTGCAGGTCAGTTTCAGAGCCTCTAAGGATGCAGCTTTACACTTCAGGCATTATTCTTTGCATTATTCATACACATATTCCACACATTCCCAGTCCTCCATTGAGGATTTTTAGTTTCCAGTCGTACAGTTCAAGTGTAGAAGACTGGTGAGCCCAGAAGGCAGATGAGTCAGTGTCTGACTGGAACACTTGTTTCAAGTCCAGGAAGCTTTGAGCGAGCTGTTTTAGGAAACCATCGAGTTAGGAATCAAATGGTTCATAACCAGCAGTTTTTACAAGTCTGGACCCATTTAATGCAGCTCATCTCCACTGTGATTTACTGTAATTTTTCCTGGAACATGTTTGTCCATCAGACTCTTGAAAGTGTGTTGTTCATTTACTGGATTCATTTATGCAGTTCATCTCAGAGTGGAGAAAAAACAAAATTCATAGAATTACGACAATGCATGATACTTTATCACCATACCATAGAAGTATCTAGAGAGCAGGGAACGACAATTGATAAGTTGATGTTACATTCATTGTTTTTACTGAAACTTAATCTGCTCATCTGACAAGTTTCTACTGTCTCCCCAAAAAATAATTATTGTATAAACTACAGGGATTAGGACTGAACAAATAGAAAACATAATCTAATTGCGACTATTTTTTCACTGTATTACAATTGTGATTTAATGTGCTATTATTTTTAGATTCCCCTCTCAGGTGTTTTTAATATCAATTTCTTCTTGAAGGGGGATGGTTTTTTAAAAAAATTATTCTCTTTTTGAATAAGAAAAACATAAACATGTGGGTGAAAAGTAGGATTCTAGTATTAAAAAATCCACAAAAGAAGCTGTTTGCATTTACAAGTACATCTAAAAAAAATAAAAAATCATGAAAAAGTTGAATGTTTTTGGTCATTAATTTCAGAAAGTGATCATTCCTTAGAGTGAATGATTTAAAGCCTGTATTTCTTGAAATGTTGGTGATGAATGAAAACTCAAAATTCAGTGTCTCAGAAAACAAGATTATTATAGAAGATCAATGAAAAAGAGGATATTTTAAACTGAAATGTCAGACCTCTGAAAAGTTTTGCTACTTTCTGACTATTTTCCAAGTTTTCTCCAAATTGTCCCTACTTCTCACTAATTGTCACTGCTTTTTGACCATTTTTTCTGCCTCAAACTGATTTTATTACTACTTCTTTCTGTTTTTGCCACTTTCCACCACCTAGATTGTTGCTCTTGCAAAGGTAGTTTTCAACAGTTTGTCTCTTTGGTTGAGCAGGGTTGAGTGACACTGGTGTAGAGCATAAAACATCTATTGCAAAAACTTTTATCTGGTGTTCTGACATTTGAAGTTAAATAAATATTTCACTGTTTGGGATTAGAATATCGCTGCAGGCCATATTCTGATTTATTTTGATAAGCAATGAATTACCCAGCCTTAACTGGGATTTATAAAACCCTTTTTAGAGCTTCTGCAGTTATAAAAAGAATAAACAGTGACACCATCTTCAGTGACACTTAACTGCATTTTCTTGTTTTATAGCAAGGACTACAAAGATCTGTCTGTTTGGTCTTTAAACTGAAGAATGTCTTCAGATTCATTTTGTTGTATTGTAATGAATGCAAACAGCTGCTGCTGTGGTTACATGGTAATACATTTAGAGTTCTTTACAACAGTCATTTAAAAGAAACAAAAATTTCCATTTAATGAGACTAACACAAACAAATAACCCTCTCATATTTCCCATTTTATTTAAGGGTACAGCCTAACAGTCGTAACAATGAGTGTTTTTTTCTTTAGTTTCTGCATCTTTGTGTTGTCCACTGCAGTTTTCAGTCAATATTTGTACATCTTGTCCTCAGCAAACCAGCTCAGGCGAGGAGAGACTGAGAATGTGTGTTGCCGTGAAAAAGAAACTCCAGCTGTATTACTGGAAGGACAGAGAGTTCCACGAGCTGCAGGTGAAATAAAACATATTTTGGACTCATGATTGTGTGATCCAGGTTCTGAGTTTCCAGTCCTTTTACTGGTTTAACAACTGTAATGTTTGCTTTTTGTCTGACAGGGGGACTTCAGTGCTCCAGATATTCCAAAGTCCATGGCTTGGTGTGAAAACTCCATATGTGTTGGTTTCAAACGAGACTATTACCTCATTCGGGTATGAGCTACAGGAAAGAATAACACACAGCCTTCCTGAGAGTGAAACTCCACCCAGAGTATATCTTCTAAATATCCAAACCACATCCAGTTTAGACATGAAATTCATCAAAACATTTATAGAAACCATCTAAACCACTCCTGCAGCATAACTTGCCTCTCCACTTCCTGTGTGTTTTTGTTTTTTTTCTAAATCATCACATTTTCCCACATTTGAGAAATAAAGCAGCAAAATTTTTCACTTTTGGGTGGTTCATGTGTATCCCATGATTAACAGGAACTTTCAGCTTGAATTTTGATTTCAGTCTTTGGAGGCAAACTACAGATGTGCTTTTCAAGTCTGCAGAGTATTTCAAAGAGTAGCTCAAAGACAGCTCTTAGGAGGAATAGCTCTTTAAAGTCATCTCTTTGTGCTTCTTTTGAACAGTTTAGAAGCAGTATGCTGTAAGATTAGCTCCCAACTGTTTAGCTGTCCCTGAAATCTTTTTTTTTTCTTTCTTCTTAAGAAATGTGTCTGAACCTTGTGTTGCCAGCTCTTGCAGGTAAAGTTGAAGTCAGGATATTAATGGTTTCTGCATAATCTTGCTCTTTTCTTCACTCCCCTTTTTTCTCAGATGGACGGTCGTGGCACCATCAAGGAGCTCTTTCCCACTGGCAAACAGCTGGAGCCTCTGGTTGCCCCGCTGGCTGATGGGAAGGTGGCGGTTGGTCAGGATGATCTCACTGTAGTGCTGAATGAAGAGGGTGTTTGTACCCAGAAGTGTGCCCTGAACTGGACCGACATCCCCATTGCAATGGGTGAGAAACGAGCACAACACTTGCTGTGTTGCTGTACCACCTGGAATTGTACAAAATCTAAATATCCCAATGAAAAATGGTGATGGAAACACCAACATTTTGAAAAACTGCTCAAATTTTGATAAAAGTTTTTATGCTCTCATGAGGTGGTTTTTCAGAAGTTTTGAGATTAAAGTGTATTGCAAAAGTGAAATGAAAACACCTATTTCGCAAAAATGTGTCACTGGACGTGAATAACAGACGACTCTGTGAACTCCTTGGCCACAATCCCCCCCCAGAAGTTCTCCCTTTTTCCACAAATGGAACCTCCCAGGATGAGATTTTACTCAAGTTATGCACAATTCTAGTCATAACGGAAACACTGGCAAGGTTCAATGGTACTTTATCGAAAGCTTTTGAAATATGTTTTTTTGTTTTATTTTTAGAAAAGTGTAGTGGCAACAGCTTTTGAATGGAACCAGATTCTAGACATTCACATCTTGTTTTCTTATGCTGTTGTATTTGAAGAACAAGCAACTTCATACAGCAATTAATTTGCTTTATTGACATTCCACATTTTCCTGAGAGAAAACCTGAATTTAAAATCAGGTATAACACAGAAATGGCACAAAAGACAACAAGTCAACTCAACTGAAGTCTATTTTTTGATGTATTGCTCCATCATTGTAAATGTTTTATATCTGGGGTGCAGAGGTCGAAGCTTTTTCTTCGAACACGGAAAATATTTTGCAGAACTTGGCTCTCTTTCCTGCCAGTGATCAGTAATACCAACATAAGCTTTGCAAAGCCACAAATAATAATTCTCCAGTTTTTCTCTCATCTCAGAAATGGAAGTATTAGATGCTGGTTCAGCTCAAGGTTTACTACTCTGAACTCACAGCAAAAAAATAAAATTTAAGCATTTTTTTATGTCTTATTTTTGGCAAAAATGTCTTTTTAGACATATTCTAGGCAACATTCATCTGACAAGTCTAGAAAAAATTCTTCCTTGATTTTTCAAAGCAAAAATGATGTCTGAATGGTTGTAAAAAAAAAAAAAAAAAGTAAAAAGCAATAAAAAAAAAAAAAATTTGCCAGTTGGGTAAGGAAAAAGTTTCTTGTATAAAGATATTAGTCAAATTCCAAGTAACTTGGGAAGCCAATTTTTCTTCCCCCCTTTCTTTGTTTTTACTTTCAAGCAATTCACACCTCATTTTTGTCTCAAATATTTTGACACAAGACAATTTTCTGGACTTGTCAGTTGAATGTGGCTCAGATAAAGGCGAATGAGACAAATTTTTACAAAACAAACAAAGTTTAGTTTTTGTAGTGCAGCCTCATCTTTGGCCTTTTTAACATCTGCCATACTGTTTCCCTCTCTTTCCACACTCCTGAAATCTCAGTAAAGTGATGAAGAAGTCCAAAATTCTGATTTTATTTAAACCAAGCAATAAAACAACCTCATGTCAGAAAGCTTGCTCATAATAACTCTCTTTGGTACTTACATTTCAAAAAGACAAAAGGAAAAAGAAGGAAGCAGCACAGGGAGGAACAGGTTTTCTGCTTTTTGCCACATCAAAGGGAGGAAAAGCTTCACTGGAGGCAACAGTTGTGACAGCTGGTTTCAGTAAAAGATGTAAAATTCACTATTCTTTTGGTCACATGCAGGTTTTTCCTTCACACAAAGCCTCGTTAGCATCCCATTTGAATTCAGCAGAGGTGTGATCAAAACCGAAATTGATCTTCTTCCTCTTCCCTTTATTTAATCAGTTTGTCTCAGATCCTGTTTGGTAAAGTGCAGTTTATTCACACAGCAGTGACTGGTTATTGAAACAAACACCTGATGAATCTCTTTGCCATAAATCTGCCTGTCCCTGTCATCCAGCTGTCTGTATTTTCACTTCTCCTGTGTGAGACTCTTTTTTCCCTCCACCCTGACTGGGCCATGCTGCTGTTCCCACACCTCGGAATAGGAAATACAATTTTAGATTTGCTGTTTTATCACATGACCAAGACTCAACATGTCTGGTTACTTCTGACAGAAATATAGCTATAATGCTCATCATGAGAGCACAAAAAAAGAAAGAAGTTGCAGTTTTGTATGGTTTGCAACTTCCTCGTTTTGATGCTGTTGGCTTTGTGGTTTTGGCGAGCATGGGCAGAGGATGAGTGCTGGTTGGTCTGAAATGAAACCATCCTAGCTGTTGTTGGATTCAGAAAAGATGTGTTGGAAAAGTTCAGCTCCAGAGACTCACCTCAGTCCTTTTTACATGTTGGTCTCAAAAATCACTTGTGTTAAAACAGATAAGTCACAGTTAACCTTTCACGCTGATTTTACCCTCTTCTCTTTCTAACGTCCTCAGAGCATCAGCCTCCGTACATCATCGCTGTTCTTCCTCGGTATGTTGAGATCAGGACCGTGGAGCCGCGGCTGCTGGTGCAGAGTGTTGAGCTGCAGAGACCGCGCTTCATCACCTCAGCTGGGTGAGCTAAGCTGGGGTTTTGTGTTAAACTTTTCACCTGCACAGTGAGAAATACTCCCTGCTTTCAGATCTAGATCAGATTGTATAACTAAGGTTCCAATAAAGTTGGGACTTTGTGTAAAATGTAAGTAAAGTCAGAACAATCATTTGCAAATCCTGTTTAACCAAAATTCAGTTGAATCCACCACAAAGACAAGGTTTTTATTCTTGAATGTTTCTGCTTTTTGCAAATATTCACTCATTTTAAATTTGTTGCCTGTAATACGTTCCTAAAAAGCTGGGACAGGGGCAACAAAAGACTGGCAAAGTTGAGGAATGCTGAAAAAATAGCTGTTTGGAACATTCCTCCAGGTGAACAGGTTCATTGGAAACAGGTGAGTGTCATGATTGGGTTTAAAGGCAGCATCCCTCGGAGGCGTCGCTGCATTAAAAGCCCACATCATTGTGTAAAAGGATCTAACAGCGTGGGCACAGGAAGACTTCAGAAAACCATTGTCAGTTAACACAGTTCATCACTACATCTACAAGTGACAGTTCAGACTCTACCATGCAAAGACAAAGTCAGATATCAACAACAGTCAGAAACACCGCTGAGCTCATCTGACATGGACTGAGGCAAAGTGGAAAAGTCTGCTGTGGTCTGACGAGTCCACCTTTCAAACTGTTTCTGGAAATCATGGACGTGGTGTCCTCTGGGCCAAAGAGGAAAAGGACAATCCAGATTGTTGTCAGAGTTCAAAGTTCAGAAATCAGCATCTGTGATGGTATGTGGGTGTGTTCGTGCTCATGGCATCATGGGTAACTGTCGCATCTGTGAAGGCAGCATTAATGCTGAAAGGTACAAACAGGTTTTGGAGCGACACATGCTGCCATCTAAGCAACGCCTTTTTCAGGGATGTCTCTAATTATTTCAGCAAGCCACATTCTACTCCTGTTACAACAGTATGGCTTTGAAGTAAAAGAGTGCAGCTACTAGACTGGCCTGCCTGCAGTCCAGACCTGTCTCCCATTGAAAATGTGTGGCACATTATGTAGAGCAAATTGCAACAACGGAGATCATGGACTGTTCAGCAACTGAAGCTGTACATCAACAAGAATGTGAAATAATTCCAGCTCCAAATCTTCAACCATTAGTGTCCTCGGTTCACAAATGCTCATTGTTAGTGTTGTTACAGGAAAAGTGATGTAACATAGTGGGAAACATGAACCTGTCCCAGCTTTTAGGAATGTGGTGCAGGAATCAAATTCAAAATGAGTGAATATTTACTATATTGAAGTAGGTTAAACAGGATTTGCAAATCATGTATTTTGTTTCTCTTTATGTTTTACACAACATCCCTACTTGGTTGGAATTTGGGTTGAAAATAGTCTTTCTTTCTGAACATGAGAGCTTCTGGTGTCTTTTTAAAGAGATAGCAGCAACAAAAGTTGCTCCACTATATTTTTCTAATCTGGTTCTGTTCTCCTCTCATCTCTCACAGGCCAAATATTGTGTACGTTGCCAGCAACCATTTTGTGTGGCGCCTGGTGCCCGTCTCTATAGCCAGCCAGATCCGGCAGCTCCTTCAGGACAAGCAGTTTGAGCTGG
Source organism: Thalassoma bifasciatum (assembly GCA_008086565.1). Lineage (NCBI taxonomy): Eukaryota > Metazoa > Chordata > Actinopteri > Labriformes > Labridae > Thalassoma > Thalassoma bifasciatum. The sequence continues at coordinate 5,474 of RPOG01004550.1, read as the reverse complement.
CTCTTCAGCTGGCGGTGAGCAGAACAACCCCTCCATTCACTGTCAGAGCCTGTTATTAAATCCCTCAGGATTCAATTAGTGCTCCAGCTCAGAGGATGGAACGTAGAGATCACTTTTCTTTATTAGGAGCAGCACGATGAAACAGTAACTCTATCTCTGTTTCAATCTCCCTCTTTCTCTCTCTCTCTCTCTTGAGGTATTTCCAGGAATTAAAAAAGCCTTTTATGAGCTTTTCACATTCTAGGAATCAAAACCAATTTTCCTGCTGTGTGATATTTTTCCTTTGTTTGTATTTTTTTCTTTGTCAGAAGATGAAGGATGATTCAGATGGAGATAAGAAGCAGCAGATCCATCACATCCAGAATCTCTACGCCTTCAATCTGTTTTGCCAGAAGAGGTTTGATGACTCCATGCAGGTGTTTGCCAAACTTGGCACAGGTAGATCTCCCCCTGACTGGTTTCTGTTCATCTGTCAGGCTCATTTAGACACATGTTTGTCCAACTGGAAACTATTAACCACAAAAGACTTCACTGCACTACCATAAACTGTCATGATAATTACATATTCTGTTGATTGTTTTTTAAATGTTGGCGTAACCTGTATGGATTTTGCTGACCAAATATTACCATCTGTATTTACAAGAGTCTTGAGTTTCATGTTAATGTCAACAACATCAGAGCCTAAATACACTGCAGGAATTTGTGGAACAGTGCAACACTAGAGGCAGAGTTGGAGTTTTGGGAGTTATGGGTTATGAACATGACTGAATTACAAAAATATAGATGCTGGTACAACAGGGTCTTAATGAAACAGTCTGTTCATTTTTGATCAGATTATAATCCCAAGGCTGCTACAAGTCAAACAATTTAGTTGAAGAGCTCTAATGATGTGAGAAGGAGGGAAGAGGGAGCAGAAAAACAGAACATCATGACACTTTTTGATTGTTTCAGTGGTCATTCTTTAGATTAGGGCTGCAGCTGTCGAATATTTTTGTAATACAGTATTCTACCAAAATTCTATTAGTTAATTGAGTAATCAGATAAATCATGTGTTTTTAAGTTTAAGAGCAATCTGCTACTCACAGATTTTTCAAAAGAAAAGTGGCTTTATTTGATATGATTGAAGTGTAAAGAGATCTGACCAGAAATGACACATTTTAACAAGGAATAAGACGTATTCTTGATAAGATTTTGAGTCTTTGCAGTGTTCAAATTAAAACTGTACAACAAGCCTGCTGTAATGGAGCACATTAGGCACCAGTTCTACTTGATGTTTTATCCATCAATCACTTGGGGAGCTGAATTTGACAACTGCCCAGCTACATTTATCATGTTTTTATTTTTCATTTCCTTCACTCTGACAGTGCTGTTTTTACAGATAAAATAAAACCCTGTACACAAACTGACCTGCAGTTTTGACCAGGTTTTCAGGGTACATGAACGTTCATCTCATGAATATTTACTATGTTAACTTAATTTTAACTTGTCTTGGTTCCTCTGCACAGTGTTGGCATTGATGTGGAGCTCTCACACTTTCAACATTTTCTCTTTTCTTTGGGCCTTTATCTTCACTTTTGTCGGGGTCAGGACTTTTCTCCATCTTACCGCTGCTAAAATCAAACACATCCAACCTTGCCTTCTTCTTCCTCTGCGTGTGTGACATCAGCACTATATGCCTCATTAAAAGTAGTCTGGGTGAATGACCCTATTTTAAAATCAAACGGTTCCTCGGGGCAGAGGAAATTCCTTGATCACTTTTTGTGAACTAGGTACTTAATTTATTTGTGGAGTCATTCCAACCCTTCTGTAGATATTTCCTGAGCATTTCTACAGCTCTTTAATTCTTACAGAGATGCACAGATCTGGTGTGTGTAGCCGCTGAGTGCTGTGCCCAGTCACGGCCTGACAACTGTTGGTTGTAAACTTAAGGTACTGAAGCCTGAAATGTGCCAAATAAAGCAAGAATGATGAAGAAATAGAGAAAGCTCCAGGGAGTCTTTCCCAATATGGCTTACATCTCTTGTAAGGGGGTGTAAAATGTATCTTTTTGATTTCTAAGATTTAAAAATGTGTTTGTGTATAATGGAGCGTATGCTGTGTTCTACAGATCCCACCCATGTGATCGGCCTGTACCCAGACCTGCTCCCATCAGACTACCGCAAACAGCTCCACTATCCCAACCCTCTGCCCACTCTGTCGGGGGCCGAGCTGGAAAAAGCTCACCTGGCTCTTATAGATTACCTCACTCAGGTGGGTGCATGTGCGTTTTGGTGGACAGTGCTTTTAAAAGATATCCCAATTCTACCCTTGGCCCTTCCCCTTTGTCTACCTCCTCCTCTCGGCCCTTTGTTTCGAGGGCCAAGAGGAGGGGTTGAAAACACACCCCTATAAAAGGAGACACCACTTGATCTCCTCTGTCACCACCCTTAGCTGCCCACTGGCTCTGTCGTAGGCACAATTGTTTATTTTCTGACAAGATGCCATTTCCCACGATGACGGACTACAATTATAAAATCACAGTACTCAGACTTTACTACAATGTACTACATTACACAAGTGACCACACAGCTGAACAAGGAAAAATGAACGTCACAGTATTTAGAAGCTACATTAGCTTATGGATCTTATTAATAAAGCTTTACTGTTTTATCAATGTGTTCAATCATTCATGAAATACAGTCCACTGCTGTGGAATCTGTTGCACTAGTCTGGCATATAGAGCTATGTTTAACAGTCGATAACGGTCTATTATTAGCTGTGTTAGCTAGACTGTTATAACCAGCAACATTAAAATAAAAACAACAGTTGAAAACAAAGCTAACATTTACGTGGAGCAGTAAAGTATTGGATACCTAATAAAAGCAGGAGCTTCATTACTGTGAATATAGATATAAAGAATTATGAATATAAAGAATCATGCTGAAAGTTCTCATACCCCTCTTTCTTTCAAGTGAGGTCCTGGCTCGTCTTCATTTCAAGTGCTGTGCGCCCCCCCCCCTTCAGACCTGCCCCTTAAACTTACGGAGAATTGGGACCCCTCAATAGACGTGAACGCGCAAAACCAAGAACTAAGGGTTAGAATTGGGATTGGGCCTTAATGAGATAAGCAAAATCCAACATCGATATTATTAAAATTGTAAGGATATTTTTCCTGTGCTTGACAGAAACGCAGTCACCTTGTGAAGCAACTGAATGATTCTGATCCTTCAACAACGTCTCCGCTCATGGAGGGAACACCAACCATAAAAAGCCGCAAAAAACTTCTGCAGATCATCGACACCACGCTGCTGAAGTGTTACCTGCATGTAAGTGGTAACTTTTCTGACAACTCCTGCTTAAAAGCCAAAAAGTCAGAAGGATGGTGAGGCCCTGCTTTCATGGTCTGTATTCATACTGAAGATCAACATCAAGTGAGCTTTTGCCCTTCTGCCCCCTGGGAGCCCCCCAAGAGTATCTGCTGGTTCTGAGTCCTGATTTGATACTTCTATAATACATGAAAAACATGAAGAAGTCTTTAAAAAACAGATCCAGGATGTACCTTACGTGGAGCCGTACAGCAAAGTGATGCTGTATGTTGCATGCATTGATCCTCAGTGGAGTTGAGACTTTCTCACTCTGTACCAACACATAACAGCAGTTAATACTAATCTGCTGTTTTTCCCATTTGCTTTGAAATATAATCAATCTGATAAAAAAAATAATGATAAGAAATCTACATCCATTTATATGTATGTATTTACATTTGGATCAGATTCCTATCAGGGTGAAAAGTCTGATTCCGATTGAGTCTGAGACCACGTAATTGGATCAGGACTTCCCTACCTTTAACCTCAGCTGCTGTGTGTTGTTTTTCGTCTTTGTACTCTCACATTTTCAAATCCTGATAAATCCATTCATGTGAAGATGTCAGCTGCTGGAGTTCTTCAGTTTCTGTAGAATGTACAGAGCTTTAGCTTTTTACAAGTAGCATAAGCACGGTCCACATGTCATTCAGTGAGCCACACCCGGGCCACAGTTGGTCCCATGGCCTGACTTTGGACTTGCCTGCTGTTGAGTGCTGTCTGAACAGCCAAAGACCTGAGTGATCTGATTCCACCTTTGTTCTGATGTTTTTGCCCAAACTTTCCAATCATCTAGTTCTTTAGAATAAAGCATTTTTTATGAAAACATTGCTAAAAATTGATTTGTTCCTTACTCCATTCACTCTGCAGCTGTTAAACATTCAGCTCTAATTGTTTATGTTTTATGATGGCAGTGGTGTTGACTTACTTCCATCAAAACAAAGCAGTTTGTGTGTCAAACTTGATCTGAGTTGAAAAAGTTCAAGATAGACAGATACAAGCAGAAACAGTAAGTTTCCCCTGGGTTGTCAGACTTTGCTGGACTCTTTCCTTTCCCCTCCAAAGTTAAATGAGCTGTTTCATGTTCTTCTGACATGCAGAAAAAAATAACACAAGAGCCTTTTGCTTTTGGTTTATTTGGAGCAGTGTTTAAAGATGGTAAACCAAAATGCTGGAATTGACTCAGGATCCTCAAAGATAATGTGAATTTTGGAGTGTAAAGTATCTTTCTCCAGATTGAGGAAATTTTGAGTGTTTAAATTTAGTAATCTGCTCTTTTCCTCTCCGTATTCAGACCAACGTTGCCCTGGTGTCCCCCCTCCTCCGCCTGGAAAACAACCACTGCCACATCGAAGAGAGCGAGTACGTCCTGAAGAAGGCTCACAAGTACAGCGAGCTCATTATTCTCTATGAGAAGAAGGGCCTGCACCAAAAGGGTAAGAGTTAGCTCGTTTCTGGTGAGGTGGAGCACATTATCACAAGGCCCTGTGTGTAAGCGTGTGTGTGTATGCCTGTGTGTGTGTGGGTGTCTGAAAAAGGTCTGAATTCCAGGTAATTAGGATTTGGAGCGTGATCATGCAGGCAGATGTTTCACCCTCTTGAGTTAAAGTAGCAGTTTGTTTTTTCAGCACTTTCTGGCAGCATATCCTAAACGTTTGCAGAAGAAAATCCCCCCATGGCAGCAAATATCAGATTAATTGCTAAATAAGATACTGACTGATATCAGAGCTTAGAGTGATTTGTTATTGTAGTTTATCTGTGGCAGGCCTCAACATAACAACTGAAAACAAAACACTAAAACATATAAAAACCATCTGTTTGCGGTTACGCTCAGATTGAATTTGGGGTTTGGATAATACACCACTTGATGCTCCTCCTCTCTTGTCGGTGGTGTCCTCATTACCTCAGGATTCAAAACCATGAGAAGTTGTTTATTGAAGTGTTTGAAGTGTTGCTAACAGAGCTGTAGTCTGGGCACAGGGTTGATGAGCGCTGTCAGTCTTTCTCAGAGGAGGTTTTCCTGCGTGTGGTTGTTTTACTCATCATCCTCATTAAATGGCAGCTGTCTGAATGTCACTCAGTCTGTGGTGAGGTTTGTGGAGCAGATTCTGGGCCGGTCTCACTGCGAGCACA